>CM076579.1:1206275448-1206398290 GCA_034641835.2 Pinus albicaulis
TCATAATACGGGTGGATTTACCAAATCGCCGGTCTGACAAGAAAAGAAAGGTGTAAATTAACTTTCTTTAATGTTGGAAAGATTTTTAATATTTTTCAATCAATATAAACATTGTTACCGCAATCTGACAAGGAAAACTGACATACGGTCGTCAGTAAACGATTCACTCAATCTGCCGCGTCAGGTGTAATTAGGGATAAGTGTTGCGTGTGATGGATTGTTAAAACCTATCGTGGCAAAATAATCGTTGAAGGTCGTTGCGAGTTTTCACGGTACTAGGTCTCACTCATAAGACTGATGAAACCCTACAGGCAACTCTGATCTCCCGATATCTAGAGTCGCTACAACGAGCTTTCATTTGAATCAGCAGTGTTTCAGATAATAATACTTTTTAGGGTTCTATTTTTGAAAATCACGGCGACATGGCGGTTTGTACCAGGCACTTCTGAGAACCAGGTAAAGACAACTTGAGTATTTCTGGTAGGGAAATTAGGTGTTCTCTTGGCCTTTTCTTTAATAGATGTTTACTATCTCCCAACAGTTGATGGAAGCAAAGATATTGGAAATGGTACAGTACAGAGCTACGTATGGAATGGGTAGAATTGAAAAGAGAATAAAAATGGTATGTGTCTTTATTTACCCATGTCTACATTTTAAGAGCTAAGTATGGAATGGGTAGAGTTCAAAAGAGGATAAAAATGGTATGTGTGTTTATCTACCCATGCCTACATTTTTATCGAAAGATTAGGAAAAAAGCCACTGAATATGATGTATATTTGTCTGCATTTGTTTACGTTTTCCAGTTGATATTTAGAGGACATATAATAAATGATAGCTTCCACCGATTAACCTCTCGTTTTATGCCCATATTTAATAGCTTCCGCTAATAGCTCTTGGTCGAACGTTTTTTATTTCCCCGTTTCTTACAAGGCTGAACTTGAATAAATGTGAGTGAGCGGGTATCTAGCTATAAAATGTCTAGAAAGATGTGGCAGGTTTGCCCATCCTAGGACTTCGCCGATAACGTATATTTATACGTAGCTCACAGAAGGATTCATTGTTATGGGGGTTCTATACTGTAATATCCCGCAAAGGTATAAAGCATTGGGCCCAAACTTGGGAAATTGGCACAGTGGAACTCCAAAACCTCGGGTAAACTGCAAGGGGTTGGATAAAAAATATTGCAACTAACATAGTCGAATTCCAAAAATTCGGGTGAATTCCGTAGGGTGGTAACATATCAAACGCTAACTGGAAGAACCTCTTTTGGATTTTTAGTTGTTATTTCAATAGATTTTCCAATTCAGATGGATTTCTTTTTGTTGTAAACGTCGAAGAAGCTGAAACCCATATCCGACTAGGTAAGAACTGGTAGCTTCACTAGATCTGTAGGAATAAGCCTCGAAAATTTGTTATTTGAATAATTGAGGTTGGTAAGTTGGTTCCATAAGAGAATGCCATTGAACACGCGCTTTTAGAGGACTGATTTTCTCAAATATTCAACCTCTTAATCTCATTAAGTGAACCCAAGCTATCCGTCTGAGTACCCATGAATTGATTGTAGCTTCCGTCCATTATCACAACTTGAGGCACCATTCTTCGCAACACAACAACCCAAAGTTTCGTAGAAATATATTTATCACACAATGTATTCAACTGTTCTCGCCAATGGAGCACATCAACATGAACTAATTGAATGAAAGGATGCTTTTGTTGCAAATATGATTGCACTTCAAAAAAAAAAGCCCCTACTTAATTATTTTCTAAAAAATACCACAAAAATATGTTTTTTCAATCTCTTTTTTAGAACATGAATCAGGGCTAACTTTTTGGGCTGGTCCTAGGCTCGTTGTTTCGTAAAGGTATTCCTTTCCTGATTAATTTTGACAACTTCAGTATTTTCAAATTCAATGTATATTGAAATTCAATGGATGGTAATGTGTGGGTCTTGTTGGGTTAACTCGTTATTAATGGGTTTTATTGGCTTAGTCCAGTATTTTCAAATTCATTGGATGGTAATCTGCCGGTCTTGTTGGGTTTGTAACTTGGTTATTAGTCGTGGTTTTATTGGCTTAGTCATGGTGTGTTGGACGTGAGATGATTTGGTCGTCCATTAAGGAGGATCAATGAAGTCGTTCTATTTCCTCCGAGAAATGTGGGCATATCCGTTTTTTCTCTCGGTTTTTGAGAGTTATTTTCAAAAACACAGAGTGATTTATTTCCAAGCAATAGGTCTCATGCTCCTTGTAAATAAATTTTGAAGTTTATTATGATTTTGAATCTTGAATGATATTAGCATTTCCATTTATAAAGGGTTGGTAAAAAAGATGACATGGTAAATATATTTTGAATAACTTGTAGTATTTATATTGGGATTTGTGGACATGGGTGGGTAGGGGATGAGTAATTGGATATACAACATGTAACACTATTTGACATGGTTTTCTTGTCACTCCAATTTGTGCTATAATACTCATTATTGTTCAAAACCTTACATACTTAATGCTCTTTTCTTTTTTCTCTTCTCTTTTTGCCATATTCATTATAGAAAACCCACCTCTTAGAGTGGTTCATTGCATTGGTTTGTAATTTAAGTCATGGCACAAGAATGGTAAGATTTGTGTGTGAATAAGGGGTTTATTGTTGTTAGCAAGCCACAAATGATCAATCATACCATTGAGATTCATGTTACATCATGGACAATAAACTAGCACTTAACTCGAAACTTTTTTATTCTTATTATTCTCTTGAATGAAATGAAATTGTTTTTGGATGGAGAATGCTTTATCATGATTTATCTATTCTAGTAAAAATGACCACTAGGATATTATTTTGTTGGCTTGCTAGGTTTTATATATTCTTTTATGTACTCTTTTCTCAAATAGAGCTTAATTAATATGGTTAGTTGGATTGAAAAGCTATCTTCTTCCCATTGAAAATTTTCTCACTCAAACAAGAGTCTCTAGAGATCAAAAGCACTTTTAGGATAACTTAACTAAAATCACTTGTTCCAAACATTTTCTCACATAATGAAAAACCTATTGGTTGAGCCTTCTTTGACCTTTTCCATTTTACTAGATATTGTCCTTGACCTCTGAAAAGTAGTTGATGGGCTAGATGTTGCTCCTCTCTTTCCCATATAAACACCTTTAATTTTGTAGAGTTGGGTATGTTATTAATGCACTCAACTATGTGGCCTTGTTGATTTATAAATTGTTAATGTGATTGCATTAGTAATTAGTTAAATAGAGAAAGCAAAATCAATCAAAATTATTTATCTTCCTACAACCCCTTGGAAGAGTGAATTTGTCAAAGAAGATTGCCTTGAGTTAATCATATAGAGAACATATTTAACCTTTCTATCTCTCGAATAAGATTCTTTTTTTAGTTTTTCCATTTTGGACTTTATGCAAGTGGTGAAATGATAATGGAATATTTAACCTTTCTATCTCTTTTTATATGATATGATTTCCGTTATTGAATTTATTTAATTGTTGAAATGACTATGCAATGCTAGAGAGTAGTGATATAGTAGATTTATTGTTTTGGTTCTTCACTTGCAACAATTGAACCAATGATAAAATTTCTTATTTTTCCATTTCTCATGGGATTGGGGTGGATGACCCACTTCCCTTTCTCTTTGCAAAGAGAAGGATTATTTCTCTCTTTGCATGATAAGGGATATATTAATATAGATATATACACATTATGCTTACTGATTTGCTTCTCTTTTTCCCCGTGGAATATGGAGATTGGACTGCGTTAGTAATTCCACCCCTTTCCCGTATTTAATATATGTGACCACTTGGATTCTATAAACTGCATTGCCTATGTTGACCTTAATTGAAGGACTAACTTTTAGAGATAAATTAAGGTTATAGTTATGTCGTGATATGGTATACCAACAACGTCCTCTTAGTTTTATTTATATTTTGTCATTTTGGCTAAAAATAATCATTCATTCCTAAAAGAGTCTATTTTTCTCTTCATATGATTGTGTTTGGAAAATACAATTACATGAAAAAATATTGATCCCTAAAGTGGTGATCCTCTTACATTACAAAAATAAATGAATCTTTGGATTACTTTTAAGAAAAAGCTCCCCATCTAAAAGAGAAATTGGGAATAATTTGCTCTTGAAAGATATAATGATGAATATCATAATTTTCTCTTGAGGGAGATAATGAAGATGTATATCATGTAACATAATATTGTTTCCTATTTAATAACAAGATCGATAATAATTGGTTGAATTGTTATGTAGAAGTTTTGAGTTATACATCTTGTTTAAAAGATATTTACAAAGTTCAACTAAAAACTTTGTAACGAGAAATGCCTTTCTTTCTTTTAATGGTGAATTTGGAGTATTAGAATTGTGATAAGCATGGTTTTGATTTTCAATTTACCTCATTGTAATGCTCCATTGAGAATGTTGGCCATAGGAATTTCCCACTTGTTAGTTTTGGCCATATGAATTTCCCACTTGTTAGTTTTGAAATGATAATCACTTTTTCTTTTTCTTCCTTGGTTATAAAGTTTTCTTTTAACAAACACACTAAACTTGTTGGAACATGAAAATGGATCATAAAAATGGGTCAAATATTTATCATGTATAAGATGCTTAACGATACATGTTTATTAGTCACTGTTGTTAAGGTTCAATTGATTTTAAGATTTATAAAATAAGCATCCAACCTATTATTAAATTGATTAGACAATTCATCCCCTCATTATTATTAAGAATTACTCTATTGGTGGTTATGCACCCTTCGTTTTTTGTTGTTGTTGTTGCTAAAATGTGTTTGGAGCATTAGAATTGTAAAGAAACAAGGTTTTATTTACAAGTAAGGTTCTCACATTATTTGTAATGCCCCATTAGGGATGGGAGTTTCCCATTTGTTTACACTCTACATTAGTTATCATTTTTTCTTCCTTTCACTCTCAACACACTATATATTCCTTACCTTTTCCAACATAAAAATGGATCTTAAGGGTCGGTCAAATATTCATCATGTATAAGATGACTAAATGTGATTGTTTATTCATGTTGTTGTTAAGATTTGATTTATTTTAAGTTCTATTTGTTCTATTATTAAGGTTTGGTTGATTTTAAGTTTTCAAGAGAGAAGTATGTTATTTTCTTATTTATTTCTCTTATTATTGAGATTTTCTTATTTATATCTCTTCTTATTTAGGTTTTGTTGATTTGAAGTTTTTAAAAGAAAAGTATGATACTTCCTATCAAATTGATTGGACAAATCAACTAGTGGTGGTGTTTAACTATTATTGTGGTGGCATTTATCCATCATTGACTAAATAATATATCGAAGAGAAGAGGAACTCATGATTCTTCACATTGTTGATCTAGATAATCCAGGGAAGAGAAGAGGATTTCACAAATTTTCCTTGAGAAGGAAGTGATTTCAAAACCTAGAATTTAATTTTCAATGGTGACTAGTGTGGTTGGTGAAAGGAGGGAGCCAATATAATTTTGACCATGGTTCAAATCACTACCAAATGACATGCTCATGCTAGTGCCCACATTTGTGGTTACGTGCGAAACACACTTAATAATGGTTATGGATATTTGTGAATCATCCCAATTCTAGGTACTTTGGGAGAAAGGATAAGCCCTTGCTCATGAAGTTATATGTAATATTAAATTTAAATTTAGTGCAAATACATTATAGTTTCAAAAGTCTATCCAAAATAAATTTACATAGTAGAGATAATGAGTTAAGCTACTACATACCAAACACATACAATCTTTTTGGCCATTATAATGTGATCTTATAGTTTGATTTAGTAATCCCAAGCATCAAATGAAGTTTAGGTGATCCATAGTTTTTATTTTTCATGTAGTCCATATATTATGGGAATACCAAAAATGTGGCCTTTCAACACAAAAACTCCAAAACACCAAATGGATTCCAAACAAAAGAACTTTAGAGGTTGAGTTGGTGATGCGACTTGCTTTTATATCACTTATGTACAAGTGACCCTTTTGAGAGATTTGAACAAGAGTTAGATAATTCTAAGCAACTATAGAGATTATAATTGATTGATTGCTAATAGGTTGAAGATGATCTTGAACTAAGCAAATTGCCTTTTCAATTAAAAAATAGTCTAGTAACAAGGTCATATAGCTCCAGCTTATCTAAAAAAATCTTCCAATTTTGTTAAAATTCCATAAAAAGGAAATCAATATGGATTGAAAGTATAGTAGGGATTGTAAAGAATATAAGTGGTTGCAATTAACTAGGAGATATTTCTAGAAAAGTGAATAATTTGAAGTGGGAAGTAATATCCCTTATGGTTGTAGAGCGCTAATAAGAAAAGTGGAAAGGCCCACTAACATGTGGTTATTTTCTCCACATGAATAACTTAGGGAAAGATAGATATTTTACAATCATAGAGGAAGAAGAAAGCGATAAGGGTTTTTTGAAAAGTAGAGATGAAGGAAAGAGATGAAAGCTTTTTTGAAAAGTAGTTTCTCGACATGAATAACTTGGAGAAAGCTAGATATTTTACAATCACAAGGAAAAAGAAAGAGATGAAGGTTTTCTAAAAAAATGAGATGAAGGAAAGAGATGAAAGGTTATTTGGAAAGTAGAGATAAAGGGAACACATTCTAATTTAATAAATTAGAATGGATGCAAAAAAGGAAATCAGTCGTTAAGACTTATCTTTCAAATAAAAGCTCACGGAAAACATTTAAGACTATAGATTTCAAAATTTACTTTGAGCTAAAAACCTTTGGTTGTATCTCAATATTGTAGCTTTGACATTAGAATTTTTAATTTTTTTTTTTTGTTGTTGTTGTTGTTGTAAATGAGCTTTCTTTGTTTTATTAAAATATCATTAATATCATTATTCATGTTTTTAAATGATTTTTTATATGGTTTGGTTCATGGTTTTTCATTACATCATGTTACATTTGTTCCATGGATCCCATACCATTAGTGTAGTTATGTTATGTTCTTGCCATTGAAGTTTATTTTTTTTTTAATAATGTCAAAATTTCTGATTTTTTCTATTACTCTAGATATATTAACTTGGTGATAGTTTTGTAGCTTAGTTGAGATATAGGGGTTGACAATTTGGGATTTCATTTTTATAAGTTTTTAAATAAAAGTCAGATATTAGCTTTTCGACCTTTGAATGTTTAGTGGAACTTTTTCCATGAAACTTTGAGATGTGAATGGTCCACATAACTTGAAATTCTCACCAAATGTTAACATTATTGGGTAGATATTTTTTTATTTTTTTGGGTATAGGCTAGTCCTCAAAAAAGGATGGATTTTAGCTATTTGTTGGCTCCTCCATGAAATGATCTTGGCACATTTTAAATGGCTTTGAATGTTTAGTGGAACTTTTTCCATGAAACTTTGAGATGTGAATGGTCCACATAACTTGAAATTCTCACCAAATGTTAACATTATTGGGTAGATATTTTTTTATTTTTTTGGGTATAGGCTAGTCCTCAAAAAAGGATGGATTTTAGCTATTTGTTGGCTCCTCCATGAAATGATCTTGGCACATTTTAAATGGTTTTTTTAGAAATAAGCCTAAGTTTCAGCAGATATTTTAAATGATTTTTTTTGAGAAATAATGGATCACAAGTAATTGTATCCATTTTTATTTTTGGTGAAGTTGTTTGTGTCCTTCAAACATGATTACTTAACCTTGGAGTAGTCTAGCGAGGAGAAGGAATTGGTTGTCTTTCGTTCTTGGGTGGAAATTTTTTTGGCTCGGATTGACATTCCAACACCTTTTGACGCAGCTTTGTTTGATGTGCGTGTTAGAATTAGAACCATTGCATTTCAGATCGAAACTAGCTTGATGTGACTTTCACAATCAAGGGAGGCGTTGATTGTGAGCCTACTTCGCTCGTTCATGTAATGAGGGTGGCGCGTGGGTGACTCGAAGTCAAATCGAGGGTAAAACAAATCTGTGCCTAGATAGACTACTCTTGAAACCATGCACAACCTCTTTTGCTACTCGACCTTCTTGCCAAATAAGAGACAATCAACTCCAAAACAGATTAACCTCCTTGTACAAGCCTTTGAGTATTCAAGCGCTTCTTCGAGGTTAGTCGAGATTAACCAGATCCTTCTTTTGTGATGATCCCTTTGCATTTACATTGATAATGAGGCTTCATTGTTGTATTGCATATTTGATATAATTCCCCTTACTTATGATTTAGAAGCTTAGATCATTAAGTGTCGAGTCATATTTTTATACAAAAAAATTATAGTTGCACTTATCAAGGTACCATTAGTGATTAGTGAGCATACACCTTGGACCCTGCATTAATCCTTGCATTAATATGGATAAATTTATCTCCGCATTAATCCCCTCGGGAGTGCAGGTTAGGGATCCATTTGGTTCTTCAAGAATTAGTGAGCATACACCTCTACTTTAGAATATTGAACACGCCCATTGCAAAAATATAGTTATAGTCATCATTCTGTATGTTCTAGGAGGGTTTGATCACCATTGTCTAATGATTGATAGCTTAAGATCATGACCCTTCATCATATCCAACGAACTGGTAGATTTGTAATCGTGAGATGCATGCGATGGATATTTGTTGTTTTTCATCTTCACCCTTAGAGCATTCTCCTTGTGCTTTTGATCTCCATGGCTTTTGGGCCAAGTTATGGCAGAGCATACTTTGTTGTTTCCTTTCTCATTGTAGTTGTCGGAGGGAGTGGTGGCTTTCTCAAGAGATGTACAAATTATCAATGCAAGTGCTTTCATTTCAATAGGATTATGTGGAAAATAGATAAACCAAAATTTGTCAATCATGATGAAGAAACAATTTTCTAAGATCAAACCCTAGATCTACTGGGTTCTTTAAAGAACCACACCAATTTTTGACAAAAATACTGCCAAGTTAAATGTCTTGTTTCATGTAGCTTGAGAGACTCAAGTCACACACGCTTCGAAATTGGACTAATTGCCACATTTTTGGGAATACATTATTTAAACTAGTTGCGAACTCAAGGTGCCTAGGCTAAAAATAAGACAACAATAAACTCGAACTCAAACTAAAAACTAGTCTAAAATAATAAAAGCTTGTGCTTTACAAACTTGGAACATCACTTCTAAGTTCTAAATAAGGATGGTGCATGTATAGCAAGGATTCTCAGTAAAGGTTGTTGAATCCTCAAACACAGACCTCTTTGCTTCAGATAAAGCAAGGCACAATGGATTTGTGGAAGAGTGCCAAGGCACAATGGATATGTGGATTAAAGAAGTTTCTTGATTAAATTGTCGGTCTCCTACTAGCTAATGTTTTGGTTTTGGATTTGAGATCTCTGTAATCACATTTTGATTTATATGTTCTAATAAACAATGCAACTCAAATAACATACAATTAAAATATGAAATATATTATGTTTTAGAATCCCATGGATTTGTATCTTACCTTGGTACTTGGTTAGGTTCACACTGTCATTAATTGATTTGTTCCTATAGCTTGCTTTGTAGGCTAGTTATAAAGTAGAAACCCTAGGGAAATGGTTTATTATCAACTAATCGCCTTTGAATTGATGTATTGATTTTGGATCTGAGCTCTCTACTACTATATTTTGATTCATATGTTGTATTTACCACATCAAAGAAATTTAGAAGGAAAACCATGACAATGTATGAAGGGTACATAAGTTTAGGAAAGGCGTTGTTTCAAAGAATATTGATTAGTTCTACATTCAACCTTTTCATACCTTGGTAAGTGACATCCCAAGAGTTAAACATTCAATTAATATTCACAACACTTTTAACAGAATCTCAAAAAACCATATTTTTGCATAGATAGCCATTTGTAAGAAGTAAATGACCTTCCATAGAGTAATTGACAAATCGATCAAGGACCCACCCTTGCACAAGTTTAAAACAAATTTTGTTATATCACCAAACCCATAAAACCACTAATACATACTAAGTAATAATAGCTTACAGTTAAACAAAATAGTGAGGCTTGCACCAATGTACTTCATAATCAAACCCATAAACCCACTAATACATACTGAATAATAATAGCTTACAGTTAAACAAAATAGTTAGGTTTGCATCAATGCACTTCATTTCCGTTGTTCGACATCCACACACGTGGTGTGAGCCAGAAGCAAATGGAAGACAACACTCATGAAAACATTTAAAGTTTGCAGAGATCTAGCTCTCAGCGTCATAAAAAAACTCATTATTCTCTTGGACCTCCAAATTTTTATCTTTCTCTTAGATCTCTCATAACACTTAATTGCTTTTTTGTTTTCAACAGTCTTGTTCTTAGAGGTGTAACTCCTCAAATTCATTTGTTTCCATGTGTAGGTGCTGTCCTTATATGCTCTCATGGGCTTCTTAATCATACGATGTTCCACCATGGCATCCTAGCATACCTTTTCACTTGTTGCTTCCACATAATGGAAAGACTTTCCATCGATTATGGAAGACATCAATGTAACATAACTAGGAAGCTTCTTATGAGGATGAATCAATCAGAAAAGGATTCTTAGGCTCTCTTACGTACTGTTATGCCCCTTGTACTATTTGGGTACACCATTTGTGCCTCTTGATTTATTTGAAATGAAAATTGTTCTTTGTATCTGCATTATAATCTAATGGATCTAACTCTTATTTATGTAGAATATGTGATCAAGTTTTGGGGAATAAATCTTCTCCATATCTTGTGATGACATTCGTTTTAAATTTAGATTGGTACATAACGAGACTTTTCCCAAAGACACATGGGTAGATATAGGGTATGAATCATTGTCGTGACAATGTTGAATCATTGTTGTGACAATATTTATGATGGACGTATTTGTGCTTTCATCTCTAAAACATTGCCTTGCAATACTTGCTTGCACCACAACTTGAAGGTGTGATATTTCTTAGCATGACAAATAAAATTTGGGAGATTCATTGGTAGTGATACAATTTGATTTAGAAAAAATTCATTCCCTGAGAACTTAAGCTTACTCTAAAAGTTAACTATCTAAATTCTATCAATCTAAAACCATGCAGGAATTGATGTAAGAATGAAGCCATCTAATACATTTAGTTAGTTTATCTACCCTTTAGTTGTATCCTCTTATTATAATTGTAAAACAAAGTTAAACATTCAAAAAAGTTAATGCCTATTCATGTCGTCTCAAATACCAGGCATTGCGATCTTCATGTCGTCTCAAATACCATGCATTGCGATCTTCAATTCTATGTATACAACTAAAAATGGAATAAACTCATCCTTGGAGAAAATGTTGAGATGTTTGTCCTAGACAATTGTGGCTTGCTGGGTCATTAAAAGCAACAATATAGTTAATGACCCCACCAAGATTCAAGTTGTCTAATGACACATCCATTCTTGTGCTCATGTTATTTGTACAACAATACAATCATTCAGTTTTGCAATTTCGAAAACATCTAGAGTGACCATTCCATCCTAATTAAAGATGTCCAACCTGCCTATTATTTAAAGGTCATCCCTATAGTTTGCACCAAGCATGAAATACCCATTATTGGATTAAACATATTAACTTTAAAGCCATCAAGGTATTGGACCAAAGTCACAAGACTATATTGTGCCCTAACTTCATGGTTCTACCATGCCCTTTCCACCTTGATATATGTTTCTTGCTTGGAGATGTTGGTTGTTTCATTTTTATTTAACAACAAAAGTTGTTCCCAAATGCTATGAGGATTTTTCTTGGAAGAGATAGTTGTTTCATTTTGATTTATCTACGAAAAATGTTTTCAAATGGTTCATGGTTCTTGCTTGGAGAGGCTAGTTGTTTCATTTTGATGTGCCCATGAGAAATGTTCCTAAATGTTGTGTGTTTCTTTCTTGGGTATGATAGTTGTATTGCTGTGATGTTAGTTATGCGTTATGATATCTTTAAGTTGTTTTTCTTTATTTTGTTATTTGAAAGGCATACAAGGAAAGGAGAATATTTCTAAAATGATAATATTATGTAGAAGGATCTTGGATCCTTTCTCAAAGTCGTTATATTTGCATCTATAAATTTTAGGTTTCATATATTTTCTTAGCATTTTCATACCTTGTACCCGGGTTACTAGATTGACCATATATTGCATAATTGTTTTGCTTCCTTCCCTTGCTATGTAATGTTTCCAAATTCAAGATATTATTTGTGACTCTTTCTTTTTGTCATTGTACTTACTACATTCTTTTCGAAGAATCTATTTTGCAAAAATTTCCTTTTTGGTTCTTGTATGTCAATTATATATTGAAGAATCTATTATGCATGGGTATTGCTTTTTGGTCCTTCTACTTGAACTTTGAAGTTGAAATTAAAATTAAAATTTTAGTAATGTATTCAAATTGCCAAAAAATTAGTAATTCAACTTTGAGAAAGAGGAGAGAAAGCAATTGACAAGCATTTGTGAATAGTAATACAACAAGAGATTGTCTCCTTTTAAATTGTACCACCCTTCTGGGCTACATGGGCCTAGCTGCTCGATGCTTGAGACCTAGTTACTCCATGTAGCTTGTAAAAATTGATATTAAATTGAGTTAAATTATGTGATGACATGGACATTAAGTTTCCTCGAAACCTAATATTATTCATAGCATTTCTTGTGGGAAGGAAATCAAGGATGTACATGTCTTTAAATATTGATTTGAATGTTTAGTTTAGTATGCCAATTTGTGCAATACATATATATAAAATAACAACAAATAAATTAAAAATTTGGTTAATATATATATATATATATATATATATATTTTGTGAACATTTCTATGTTACACAAGACGTTATAGATGACTTGTTTTTATCAAAATTAGAGATTAAGTGTTATATTTTATATTGGAATATATTTACGTCATTATCATGTTTATTTTATAATAGGGCTTTCAAAAGTTTAATTGAATTATTATTTTTTATAAAAAATTATAGTTTACGAATGAAGTTACAATTAATTTTACGATATTTTTAAATCTTAGCAATGTGAGATGTATTATGTGGTGAGTGTTATGCATATGAAATTTCACCAACAATTTAATTTATATGGTAATGGTAGTAGTTAAATGTTTTGATGGTTATAAGAGTGAATGATTGTGGTTAACCATGGTAGGGGAAACATGGGTTTTGGGTTAGAAAGCTAGGAGTAGTAGTTCTCAAGGGCCATAACATTTAGGTGACATGCACTTTAAATATTAGAATTGTAATATAGGGTGTGTAAGGGTAATGCATCATGATTTATTAGCTTTAAGTATGATAAGAAGTGGGTAATAAAAATTAACAATTATAAATATTACGAATTATATTCATTTTTAATAGGAGTTACCTTAAATTGAAGTTATGTGGGTTATATATTAAATATTTTACAAGTTATATAAATTAGGTTTTATTTGTTATATTTATTAAAATTATAATAATATTAATTAAAGCTATTATCAATTACAAATAATATTATTATACTTGTGGCCTCAAGATATTGCATTAGTTTTGTTAATAATTTCACATTAATTTACTTGTGATTTAAAAATTTTATACTTGTTACATAGTTTAACTTAGTCATATTTATTATTTATTTATTTTTATTATTTCAAGTCATTTTTCTTATTTTTTATTGGTTCATACTTTTTGCAAACTATATTGGGATTCACATATTTTATTAGAGAATAAAACAGATGGACAAGAAGCAGAGACAACAGTCCACATTAAATTGCGGTGCATCCAAAGGAACTAGCTGTACGAACACTCTTGTAGATCTTGATCTGTTGATGGTAAATGGGACAGTACACTAAGGGAGTTGGTTAGCGTAACATCAATCCACGACTCAACTTAAATGTTGGATAGAAACTTGAGATTGGTGCAATAAATACATAACATATTTTTATTCCATAAATAACCAAGAGAGAAATAGGAGGAGTCTTTTAATTGACGAATCGGGAGCTGTTGTGATAGCTCTCGATCCCCCTGCTCTGGCGACCTCACCCTTCTTTGGTGCGATGTGGACCGTGCCTCTCTAGCTCTCGAGGGCAGAGGATAACGACAGCTCTGGATGGACATTAGCATGGATCCCACCTCAAGCACCTCGTCTGCCACCCCTCCCCTTGGCATTGCTCCTCCCCCACCTGCCACCCCCACGACCCTTGGCCACCTACCTCCATCAATGCTATACAAGTTTGAGGGATAATTTCGCGCGAGGGAGTTTTTTTTTTCAGTTTCTCGATCACGCGTTTCAATTTCTCGGTCGCGCCTTAGTTGCCAAGGAGGAGCATCAATGAGCAGCGGAATTATCCTTACTAATCGAGCAAACTAGGCAGGTCTATTATGCAACGATGTTATTGATGTTATTCACCTGTTATTTGTTTGATGTTATGTTATGTTTGATTTTAATTGCACAATGTTCTTAATAAAATACATTATATTTCAACAGATATTTTTGTATTTAATTTCTGTATTTCTGTATTGCAGAATTAGTAATTATATCATGCTAATTCTGTATAGTCCAAACTAAATTATACCCTAAGAAGAAATTAACACAAGTGCCCCAAGGCTCTCAAACCCTTCACGGATTCGATTACGAAACCTGTTTCATATAAACAAAGCCCCAAAATAAAATACATTGTTATTATGTTACAATTTATAATCCCATAATTGAAAAATTGCAGTCTTCAAAAACAAAAATGGTTGTCCACAAGTTAAGCCCAGTATGCTTGATAATTGTGAGAGACTCTTTTAGTTGAGAAACATTCATCTATTTTATGCACCCACAACTAAAATGAATCAGTTACTTTTCATATGGATCTTTGTCATATTTTGATTTTGTTTTTTTCAATCTATGTAATTAGTTACCTTCTTAATTATCTTAAATGATTTTTCTTTTTAATAAGGAATGAGTGGCCAATTTGTTTTTCTATTTTATGTGACACCTCTATTTCACTTTGCGGGATAGTGTACCTTGTTTCTCTTGGTACAACCATATTTCAATTTTCCATCTGCATTCTTGTCACACATATGAATACCTTGTATGGGGGTCTCCAAAGCCCTCAGTACCAAGTTCAACATGTGATTGTATTACTATACAACACAAGATTGTATTATTGATCAATCAAAGTACCAACTATTTCAATTAGGGAAAACTTCCAATGGAGTATTGTGGTCCAATGGATCAACTTTTACACCGTTTTGCCCTTTCTTTACATTTAACTAAATCATGCGTTAATTAACCAACACCTCAGTAATCAATTATCATATCTATATACATAATTACATGAGCCGCATATAAACATGGGAGTAAACCATCAACACATGAACATCATCAACCATGGACAATGAACAACAATACTCTCACAATCACTTTTACAGGGCTTATAGAAATACATCAACATAGGACCAACTCAGTAATACAATCATAGTATCAACTGGTTCAATTAGGGAAAACATAGTGCACCCATCAAAGGAAAATCCTATATCCTACATCAGGATAATTACACATGCTATTCTTTTAAGAGTTTCCTGAATTCAATACAAAGTAGATCTATTTGGATCTTAAATTTGTCGAACTCAATGCATTCTCTGGTAATAGAAATCTTAGTTGTGTGAATACTTGTTACATGTATCATGGCACTAATCGATTCACTTGGTTTCGTGTGTTGTTTACTTTATAGTTTCATAACCCTCATTTGAGTTAGTTTGCTTCTTTTTCAAGGATGCTCGGATGTTCCTAAAACTTAAATATGAGATTATGAGCAATCTACTGGTCTCGTGGAAGAATGTGCTCAAATGGGTAGTCCACCTATATGTTTCATAATCCCACCCATATATTGATCTATGAGAGTGCAATAGGTGACATCATAGGATTGAACTTGGGTCATATCATTCCAAGGATGATGTATCCGGATGGAACAACATACCCTGATTTCATGGACATTTAAAGGAAAAAAGGAAGTTGGGCTAAGAAGTGTTGTGAATTTGATTATTGTAGTAAAGAAGCCTCTTCAAATTATAATAAGTCGGATCAATATCGGGGTGATGGCTGTGGTAAGACATAAAGGTCTAAAAAGAGATATAGTTGTGGAGTTGCAAGTTAAGAGGAAAGACAGAGACAAAGAGTGGTTAAGCATAGAATACAAGAGTCCTTAAGTGGAGGAAGAGACGAAGAAATCACTATTGAAGTAATGATTGAATGGCAATGATTGAATACAATAGGTTTTGAAAAAGGATCTTTGTCATTCCATGGTGGGGTGGAATGAGTTTTCGTGAATGAAATACAAGAGGAAGCGCAGAAAAGTTTTGGTTGACTCAGGTGAGGATTTGAAGATGTTTTTGGAGCAGTTATCATACTTTTGATGAATGTTGTGTGAATGGGAACACCAGGTATCATGGACATTTGTAGCAACAAATATTTGGACAAGGCTTAGCAAAATAGGATGAGATTGAAGAAACTACTGAAGATTAGTTAGTCTCCTTGTTAGTTGTGAAGGAAGAATATGAAGCCTTTTTTTATTAGATAAAGTTTCACAATTAGGATCATGTGCTTAGTGTTTTTTTTCACAAATGATAAAAAAGGTATTGGTCCAACTAATTAAGCAATGCCAATGAAATTGGTTTTGTCAAATCTGTGGGTTGAAATCTCCATACAATAGAAGTATTTTGGTTTAATATAAATAAGCAAAAGTTGCTTATTGTTTTTTGAAGAAGGTTATGCTCAAATGAATAATAAGTTTTCTGGAGAACCTGAGTTAATAATCTTTGGACATTTCAAAGATTATTAACACAGGTTTCTCCAGAAACTTATTTTTCATTATGAATTACAATTGTGAAAATGTGCGTTGCAAAAAAAAAGAGGTTATGCTTTGCAAGTTATTCAAAGTCACACCAATAAGAAAAGTTTCATATGATAAGTTTCATATGATAAGGGTGTGCAAAATTGGCATATTGACTTTATAATTAGGACCAGTAAAAAGGTTGACAAGTTTATGCACCAAACAAAATTCGAACTTGTAAGAGAAGACTTTGGATCATATAGATGAAAAAATTGGATAAGGGGAATCTACATTGTAATACCAGAGGTAATACAAATCAAATATCCAAATATCATATCAATTGATTCTCACTTCTATTGATTATGATACTCCTACTTCTTGATTCCCACACATTATGAAAAACATGAACCAATAGCATATAAAACAGACACATAGAAGCTTCCAATATATTAGATTGTTTTCAGAAGTTGGTATACCAAAACATAACATTAGAAGAACCATAAAATTAACATTCATAAAGGTTATAAAACTCCAATCTCCACATCTTTTATATTTCAGCAAGCTGTGCTACTTCTGCAAGGATTTTGAGGGGGTTGTTGTCGGCCACTGCAATCCTCACTCTTTTACTCTTTTTTTAAACTGTTTGCGATTTTTTTTCACTTTCTAATGGAAGCTCATCAATAATCAAAATTGGTTCCATCAATTTGGGATTTAACTAAGATTTCAACCCCAACCTCAATTTGTTTGTAGGCCTTGTTCGTGGCCTCTTACAGTATTCTGTTGCTTGCTGAATTTTTGCAATTGTTTCATCTTTGTTGTTCTCTTCGAGCTCCGTTTGCTGCCGTTTATGCCTCTTGGTAGGGTTGTTAGCAGCCTTTGCAGCAGCTTGATGATTGCTCTCGGCCTCTGTATGTAAAGCCCTTTCCTTCCTATGTTTTCTAGGAAGTGGCTATCTCATTAACCTCTCACTTGACTGTTGTGCTTGCTTCTTTAAAGCATGAAGGTACAATATCTGAATGAGGCCATGGTGGTAGACATCATGGGGATATAAAATCTTCATTTTTTTTCATAGGCAACCATTTTTATTAAGCTCTGGTGCAATAAATAAGGGAGATTCATCTTATTGAACCCGACCATTTGTACCAGAAATATCATGTGATAAAGGAAGACCTTAGAGAAACACTCATCACATGTGAAATAAAGTTGAGTCTGCCGCATTGGTTTTTCCTACTCTGGTTTTAAAATGCGAGAGTGGACACCAACGCTCCAGCAAGGGTCATGACAATTGTCTTTTAGGAAGAAATTTAGGTTTACACTTTGTATTGGTTTCCTTTTGAACCACTTTTCTCCCTCTGCTGTTGTGTTTGTTGCTTTTGCAATGCTTTCCTTTGTTACATGAAAGACTAGCCCCTCAATCTTCGCGTTGTTACCATTAAAAGTATCAATGAAATCAAAAGAATGTGCCATTTTATGCCCAATTAACAACTTTTTTATGCCCAATTAACAACTTAATGATGGGAAATCAACTTGCTTTGCTAAAATATGGAAATTCATCAGCAACATAAATTTTGAATGCACAAGCTCCATTTTAAAGTTGCCAGAAAAGGTAAACGAGGAGGGGCTTGAGAATTCCATCTTTGGTGGGATGAGTTCTCAACAATCTGAAAAGAATAACCTGGATTTGATGAGGCACCAGGTTTCTAGAAAGAGCTCGTAGAAAATGTTGGGCCATAGGACAATCCTTGTGACCCAGCATTTGGAGAAGGACCTCCTCCCAACTTAGAGTTATCATAAACTGGATTAGTTCCCCCCACTGAAGTAGTGAATGAAGAGGAAACCCCTTGATAGGGGTTCCAAGCATTAGAAAAAGGGGAAAAAGCCTGATGAGTACTCGACGAAGGGAATGAAACATTCCCTTGTTGACCAGCAAGAAATTGATTCCTTGCCCCAACTGCTGTAAATATAGGGTTCCAACCTGTAAAGGTAGTCGAAATCTGACCTCCAGACCAAGGGTTAAAACTCTTAAGTCTGGGAAGTAAAAGGAAAAGACCCCAAGGAAGGATTTGAACTAGGAATATGCCAACTTTCGAAGGGGAACCCTTGAAAAGAAGCCGACCCACTAGCCATAGAGGACATGGGTGCAGATGCAGCTGCAACAGTGGAAAAGGAAAACGAAGGAATCCCACTAATGGGCATTCCAAAACAAAAGGGACTAGATTGGGACTACGCAAATTGAGGTTCCAACCTGTAAAGGTAGTCGAAATCTGACCTCCAGACCAAGGGTTAAAACTCTTAAGTCTGGGAAGTAAAAGGAAAAGACCCCAAGGAAGGATTTGAACTAGGAATATGCCAACTTTCGAAGGGGAACCCTTGAAAAGAAGCCGACCCACTAGCCATAGAGGACATAGGTGTGAGATGCGGTACTGCTTGATGGAAAAGGAAAACGAAGGAATCCCACTAATGGGCATTCCAAAACAAAAGGGACTAGATTGAGAAGCTTGTGCTTGGGTGTGACCAGAGCCAAACACAACAGTACTAGAAGCAATTGAAGGTATAGCAATTGTGCCTCCTCCTTCTACCGAAGCAGGAGTCTGAATGCTTGCAACATCCACAGTCGAAGCCACATTCCCAGTCGTGGCCATCGAAAGGTATGAATAAGATGGATAAGGACTTTCTGGTCTTGTAGACTCGGGTCTGATGTACTCAACAACAAACAAAGAACTAGGAGGAAGGGGAGATGGAAGTGACTCAGGAGGCTGAGGTACTTCCTCTAATTCTACTTCTTCTTCGCGCGGAAATAAGATTCTCGAGGTGAGCGGAGTGCTCCTCTCGGAACCAACACTAGAACCAACTACATAACCTTCTAGCCCTAGCGAAGGATCTCTCTTTGCTGCGTCAGATACCACTGGGTGATATTGACCTGCTATATTACTCCTACGCCTTCTTGAAGAAGGCTCAGCACTCTCGGGAGATAACCCTCAGATTCTCCTCGATCGACGAGGCGCTTGATTAGCCACTCTAACAGATTAATTAGACTCAAAAAAGTATGAAACTAAGCAAGCTAGGAGCAAAGAGCATTTACTACAAAAAATCCCTAAGATTCAACCAAGCAAGCGGCCTTTAGGTATTTTCGCTCCGAGTTATTAGGACTGGACACCAAAATACGAGAAAGCGAAAAATAGGACCTGCCGAAAATAGTCTGGGATAATGATAGACCAAATCTACTAGTGATGGTAACAGAAACAGTTACGCTGACCTCCTAACAACAACCTTTGTCGGTGCAAGTACCCAAGCTTCGCCGGGGCACCCTCCAGAAGTACTGCTGGAAGTGATACGACGTCTGCCTCAGGTACCACGGGATTCCCCCCCGCAGTCACCTGTGTGATACCTAGGAATGGCAACCGAGGGCACCAATCCGTGTCAGCAGCCAGGCGGAATGGTCTTAAGGCAAGATCCAACAAATCAGAGAGGGGGTATCTCTCTTCTCGGCCTTCACTTTCCCTCGCGCTCGACTCTCTGAAGGAGAGCTTTCCCGGTCCACCTAACGGTGTTGGATTTTGCTCATTTAATAAACTTCTATGTTTTAGTTTGAGCGGGCTTGGAGAGTTAACTCTCCACTCACCTAATCCAAGACCCTACAACCTATTGCTAGTTGTTTTTTAAATTATTGCGCTTATTTTAGTTGGCTGTTATATTAAGTCAAGGGAATATGGAAATGAAACTCGTGATGTTTTATGACACAGAAAAGAAATTAATGAAAACCAAGCTACATGCAGATGCAGTAATTGCCTTTCGATGAAAATAAATTTCTACACGGGTTCTACGAGACTATTTTTTCTTTTCAGATATCAAACCTCACACTCGCAAAATTTATGAAAAAGACTACCAATGTTCAAGTGCACCTAATGCAAATTACTAAGAGCATGCCAACTCTAAGATGCAATATCTAACAAAGCAAAGAGAAATCTCCAGGAATCTCGCAGTTCTATCACTTTTCGGCTGTTCACAAAGCTAGTTCCCAAACCAGAAACTCTAAGTATAATGACGCCAAAACATGCTCGAAATAAGAGAAAGAAACCAATGAAGATTCTCTTCCCAGATCAAGACAGAAACCGGAGGCAAAAGAGTTCAATGACGCCAAAACATGCTCGAAATAAGAGAAAGAAACCAATGAAGATTCTCTTCCCAGATCAAGACAGAAACCGGAGGCAAAAGAGTTCAACAAGGCTTTAGAAGATGAAAAGAAACCAAAACAAAAATGCAAAACAAAAGCAATGGCAAAACAAAATGTTTTTGGGCTTTTGATTTTTATAAAAAGAAGACTTCAAAAAGACCAAGAAAACTATCCAATTACCAAGCCAAACAATCTGCGAATTTCAAGCAAAACTCCAACAAAAATGCTCCAAATCTTATAATGCCACTTAGTAGCAAGATTCATATGAGCAAAAGGAAGACAAGAAACTCAGTAAATCAGTGCGGTATAATAGCACAAACTTGCAGCAAACAAAACTTCAAAGAACAAAAAATGACTTCCAAAAAATCGCAACAAGACCTAGTCAAATGAAATCAAGAAAACCAACTGAAAAGCAGACAAAAATTAAAGTGCAAAGCAAGACATAACGTTAGGAAAGAGCATATGGGCAGAAGCTCTCTGTCCTGATTAAGCAGAACAACCAAGAATCTCATAAAGAGATCTTGGTACTTGAACTAGAAATGCAAGCACTAAAAAAACAAGATTTGCCAAATGAGCCGGTCTTCGACCAAACAAGAGAGAAAGAGACCAATAACCACCTTCAACACAATCTAGAGACTAAAGGGACACTGCAGGAACATGTCACCACAGGCAAACAAGACCAAAAAGTCAAAAAATCAGAAATTTCAAAATTTGCTCAGGCATACACTACTTAGAAGTTTTGCAACAGGCGTGCATACGCGACTGTGGCAAAGGAAACACGCGTATACACGACTTCCTTTGACAGAAAATGTGTGTATACGCGATTGTATATAGGAAAATTAGCATATGGAAAAGTAAATAATGAAAAATAAAAAGATCAAGCCTGGCTAAAGAACCAGGTCTTTAGTCCGACTGAGAAAAAACTAACTAGACTGGAAATAATGATTAAAACTGTCGGGAACCTTTAAAACAGCTGAAACCACCCAACAGGGGAATCACAAGAATGTGATCCCCAGTGGAGTTGCCAGTTTTGTTTCGGGAAAGAACTCCCTAGAGGTCGTTGAGTCAGAAACCTCCACAGATCGGGGCATACTATTCAAGGAGGACTCACACAACCAAACTTGTACGCTAAAAACTAGATATTATTGGTTGTAGAACTCACCTGTAGATCCTACGTTTGATGTAGATCCTGCAGGGTCCAAACCCCCAGCAACTCTTCTTCCTTCCAACATGAAAATCAAGAAGAAATGTGCATGGAAATCTAGTTGTACAACATATATCTTTCATGAATGTAAGTATAATCCATGTGAAACATCATATAAACAATAATAAATGTTTAATTAACAATCTTTTCACATATATAAGCAGATATTAACACGTGAATTCGGAAACAAGATGGTTCTTCTTCATTACGAACAACATGTACAATAATAGAAAGGTGGAGAGATCACCTGAATCTTTCCACGATCTTAGAACAGACCGTCGTCTGGATCCGTCTAGCCCTTGCCTCGCTAGGATTCTTCCAAGACTTGTGCACACGAGATGACATGTAAGCTGATGAACATCTCCAGGAAACAAGAGTTTCCTATAAATACCTAGGAAGTGTAGGAGGCACGGGAAATCAGACTTGAATTGGGCTCCAACAGAGTATAATGTCTATAATTTTTCTCCCTCCCTTGGGCCATGCATATGACGGGCTTTTATACTCCCTCAGAGTAGTTTCAATCAGTTGGAAACAGTTGGCCACAGGTTGGGGTGGTTGAATTACGGGAATAACCATCAACCCAACCTGGAAAATAGGGTTTTTTATATATATTTTTAATGATTTTAATGATTTTTTACCCATCAATCCAACCTCGAAAATAACCATCAACCCTCTTCTCTTGATTCATTAATCACTTTTCACATATCCCCCCACAATAAGTCAAAGAGCTCAATAAAAAATTCCACAATCCACCCATCTTCAGAGATCTCCTACATGAGAGTGTTGTTGTCTTCCTCTTCCATGAACCCGGGGAAGTAATTTTCCACCCTAATGACTTCAACAATTGAAATTCCTGCAGGGACCTTGATGAGGTTTGAGAAGTGGTTTTTCCCCAAAGCAACCAAGCCTTCGAAAATGGAAACCTATCTTCCCATATGATCTTCCAATTTACAAATTGTGTTTTTCATTTCCGCACTTGTTGCAAAATCTTCAAAACGTTTTGTATTTTCATCAGTTTTCTCCAGCCAAATTTCTATACTCTTCAAATTCCATTCAGTCTCTCTAGTAGCAAGAATCTCCTTCCTGTTGGAAATCAATCTTCCCAACTCCTCCCTTGTGACTTGATCCATAAATCCTTCCTCCAATGAGTCAGAAACTGTACTCAAGTATTGTTCAATGTTTAGAAGTTCCTCTTCTTCCTTGAAACACTTCTTAGTTGCCTACTCCTTTGTAAACACTGTAGAAATTAGTATACACTAAGCATGCATACATCCAAATTCCCCTGATCTCAAAATATTCAACTTCTTTCAAAATACAAAATCATTCTACTATTAATATTTTGTGGAAAATTAATTGCAAACACATGTGAAGCATAAATAAAAACAATCGCACATAACACAGTTGTTTAACGGGAAATCTTGAAGCTGAAAACCCCAACTATCATATATTCATAACACAGTTGTTTAACGGGAAATCCTGAAGCTGAAAACCCCAACTATCATATATTATGTATCATGGAGATCATGTAACAATCTCATACAAAGCTTAGTACATCAAGCTCTAAGTACAATCAATCGTCACACACTAACATAGAAGAAATATGCAAATCCATGCACCGATCTATGCCCTCTTGCTAGCCTGTTTCCACTGCGCAAACCCTGCTGAAGAATAGCTTTGAATGAATTCGAATTACCCTTTCCTTGACTGCGCAATCCTCATTGGCAACTCCAATGTGTGTGTGGTGCAATCAATGCATCACTATAGTCACAACAAATAGTCCATCTTGCCCTTTCACCTATCTCTCCACTGGGTCTCCACTGGAACTGACATGCACTGTAGTTAACTGTTGTATTTGTTCAGCTGATTAATGAGTTATTATTTGTGAATTAATTAACTAATTAATTCACTCCACTATCACTAGTGTATCATTCAGTTAGACTAGATACAACTAGCTCAACTGAGTCTAACTAAGTTAAACTAAATACAACTCCATGAATTACTCTTCCAACTCTGTCATAACTTTGTCATTTCAGTTCTAACTGAGTCCTCCATGCATGAACCACCAGTAAACCCTAGGAATTGCGTAATTCCTTCAGCCCACTGATTTGCCAAATCTGTGCACTGAAATTAAGTGCTCTAAAAGAATAAGTTGTTGTTTATTGTCGGATTATTATTAAGAGCTAATAATAATCGACACTTCTATTTTTAGATCGACGATCTATAAATAGACTTCGTCCAATATTCTAAAAATAGAATTTCATCTATTTTTCCAACTTATTAACCATCACAAATATCATCTTGCAACACGAAATATGATCACCATGTCTAAAAATAGACTTGCGCCAAAAATAGCATGCGGGCCCACTTAGTGAAGGCGACTCTTTTCACTAAGCTCATCATCTTGTTGAATCTCAACACTCTCTCTCAACAAGATAGGGATTATGTTTCACCCCGATCCTACCTCTATGGTATTCGAATTTGCCCTTGGTGAGTGCCTTCGTCAGAATATCTACGTCCTGATTCTCCATAGGAATGTACTGAAGCAACATGATCTTCCGCTGCACACAATCTCTGATATGATGATACCAGATATTAATATGTTTAGATATATCATGAAACACAAGATTAACCAAGAGTTTAATGCAACTCTGATTATCACAATGTATCACTGCAGGATCTAAATGTGAACCGAACAAACCAACCAGGATCTTCCTCATCTAGATAGCCTCACATGTAGCTCAACTTGCTGCCATGTATTCTGCTTCTGCTGAATTGAGTGCCACGAATCTTTGTTTCCTGCTGTACCAAGAAACTGCCGTAGATATGATATTGAAAACCCATCCTGATGTGCTCTTTCTGTCTGTTGGGTTGCCTACCCAATCTGCATCCGTGAAGCTATGCAACTTCACCTCATGCGTCTGTTTGTACCATAAACCATACTCAGATGTGCCCTTGAGATATCTCAGGACATGCTTTCTTGACTTCCAAAAGAGCTTGGTAGGCTTAACCATCGCTTGTGAAAAATGGTTCACCGCATAGCATATGTCCGATCTTGTATTAACTAAGTACATGAGTGAACCCGCCAACTGTCGATAAACAGCGGCATCCACTACCTCTGTCGATCTGGCATCCTCTTTCCTTCAATTTCCTGGAAGAGGAGTGTCGATAGGCTTAGAGCCTTGCATGTGAAACTTATCCAGTATCTCCCGGGCATACTTGCCTTGAGACACAAACAGTTCACCTTCTCGCTGCCTCCAATCCAAGGAAATAATGAAGGAGGCCCAAATCCTTCATCTCAAACTCCTTGGCAAGATCTGCCTTGCATGAGTGTATCAACTACTCATCACCCATTAGTATTAAATCATCAACATAAAGAAAAATGATTAAAAGCTTACCCTCCACCACAATTTGGTACAGGTTTGCATCTGCCTCACTCTTGGTGAAGCCAAGTCCAGTGAAATAGTT
This sequence comes from Pinus albicaulis, assembly GCA_034641835.2. Lineage (NCBI taxonomy): Eukaryota > Viridiplantae > Streptophyta > Pinopsida > Pinales > Pinaceae > Pinus > Pinus albicaulis. Next base: position 1,206,301,039 of record CM076579.1, read on the forward strand.
GTCGATCCGAGTGTACCAAGCACGAGGTGCTTGTTTCAGCCCATACAACGCTCTTTTGAGCTTGCACACATGCGACTCGCTGTTGAAGATCTCAAATCCTTCAAGCTGCTCAATGTACACCTCTTCCTCAATGATCCCATTAAGGAACACAGTCTTCACATCCATCTGATAAATGTGCCAACCCATCTGAACTGAGAGAGCAAGGATGGTCCTTATGGAAGAATACCATGCGATAGGTGCAAAGGTTTCTTCATAATCAATCCCCTCGATCTGTGAGAAGCCCCAGGCAACAAATCTTGCCTTATACTTCTCGACGCTCCCATCAACAACTTGCTTTACCTTGTAGATCCATCTTGATCCTACAACTGATTTTCCCACTAACCTTGGAACAATCTACCAAGCACTGTTTCTGATAATGGAGTCATACTCCTCCACCATGGCATCTACCCATGTGGGCTCCTGCACTGATTCTTCAAAAGAAGATGGCTATGTCATGATACACTTGCTCATAAGAGCCATGTATCCAGTAAATCGGTCAGTTGACTGTCTCTGTCTGCGCTATGATGTAGGGACTCCTACATTCTGTGCTGCATCAAGCTTCAGTCTCTTAGCTTCTGTGGTATGCTTTCTGCCTTGTCTGATTTTTGGTTTTGCATGAGTGGACTCCTCCACTCCATGAATCTCCTCCTGTGGCTGATTCACATCTAGAGGCTCATCTTTGGGAACAAGAAGTTCCTCCTCTGCATGCAAGTGTAGCTCCCTCTCAAGCGACAACTTCATGGCTTTCATCCCATTGAATTTTATATCCTATTGCACCACAGTCATCCGACTGTCTGGAAAATACACACGATAATTATAGGGTGTTTCTGTGTACCCACAAATATCCAAAATTTTGCAGTGGGCTCCAGCGTCTTCCTGGCGTCTTTTGTCACATGAATGTAAACATGAGCCAAAAATATTCAAATGAGAAATATCAGGCTTCTTACCAATAAAAGCTTCTTCAGGTGTACTTATGCCAAGTACTCTATGAGGACAACAATTTTGCACATAAATTGTAGTGTTGCATGCTTTCGCCCACAAGTGCATTGGTAGGCCCTGGTCATGCAGCATAGCTCGTGCAACATCCACGATCGTTCTGTTCTTCCTCTCTGCGACCCCATTCTACTGTGGGTTATGAGGCGCTATTAGTTCTCTTAGAATTCCTTATTTGCTATAGAAGTCTTTGAATTCACTTGAGATGTATTCACCACCATTATCGCTCCATAGAGCTTTCACTTGCTTCCCCGACTCCTTCTCCACCAATGCTTTGAACTCATAGAACTTTGAGAACATTTTGCTCTTCTTCTGCATGAAGAAGATCCAACATCTACGAGAATTGTCATCAACAAATATAACATAATACTTGTGTTTTGATGTTGAAGCAACCGAGAAAGGTCCACACACGTCTGTGTGAATTCTCTCCAGGATCACCGAAGCATGGTTCTCCTTCTCATGAAAGGTGGTCTTCACAAACTTACCCATAGTATATCCCTTGCACTGATCTGACTGCGCAAGAGTACCCTTGGGAAGTCCAGTAGAAATCTGCTGCAAAATTTTCAAAGCGCCATGGTGAAGATGGCCCAATCTCCTGTGCCATAATTGCCCTCATCCTAGCTCACCACTTCTTCTACTTTGCCCACCATTGCAGCGCAACCATCTACCTCCAGCTTGTAGAGATCCTTAACTCGAATCCCTATCTTCTTGGTTTGACCTGTTGTTTTATGTCGAAGGAAGGATTTTCCCTTACTAAAAACAACATCATAACCTTTGTCTTCCAACATTGCGGCCGAGACCAAGTTCTTCAAACCTAGAACATGCATAACATCCTTCAACAAGAATGAATTACTGGACTCCCTCTTAAAGGTAATGGTCCCAATGCCGGTCGCATTGTATCGACCATCATCGCCCATATCTATATGCATCTAGAGGTCCTTCTCCTCCAAGTCACTAAACAACTCCTTGTCTCTTGTCATATGGAAAGACGCACCACTATCAAGATACCACACCGATCCCATATAGCTTGAAACCAAGCATGCAATAAAATAGGCTAAGGCCTCTCCAGCTGCAGCTCCAGTAGACTTCTTGTTCTTCTTCTTCTGTGGGCAGTTAGTGGCGAAATGCCCATGTTCGTGACAGTGAAAACACTTCACCTTGGATAAATCCCGCTTCTTGCCTTTAGCTTCGGATTTTGAAGGAAATTTCTTCCCCTTCCCTTTCCTTGCTTTGGCAGCCAAATCACAATTCTCTTCATCTTCATTCTTCGATGAAGAGCCATCCATGGTACCCTGCCTTATCTCCTCCCGCATAGGATCCGACCAAAGTCACTCCCATCTCGGCAGTTTCTCCCATCCATTGACAGAGTCTTTGTAGCTATGGCAACTCTTCAGAAGCCCAAGGAGAGTCAAGCTCACCAAGTCTTCATCATCAATAGTAACCCCCACACTTCCCAATTCATCCTTGCAGTGGACAAAATTCATGAGATATTTTGAAACATGGAAAATTTTAGGGGCGAATTTTAGCCCAAAGGCGAAATTTAAGGGGTTTTCTAGTTTGAAGAGGCGAATTTTTTATATTGCACCCATTTTTTCTATAGTTAACAACTTAGCCCAAAATTTATTTAAAAAATAAATAATTATTATATTTTAGCCTTCAAAATTAAAGCGGATAAAAATTGAAAAGGTGGGATTCGCCCTCGATTTACTGAAAAGGTGGGATTCGCCCTCGATTTACATTGCAAAGGCCCGATTCGCCTGGTTTGGAGGTTGGACTCATTGAATTTGGGCGGATTCACCTCGATTTACAGGTTTTGAAGTTCGATTTGGTTGCAATACCCAGATTTCTTGGTTTGCAAATCGAGGGTAAGGTTGAAATTCATCTCTATTTGCCTGGTTTGGAGGTTGGACTCATTGAATTTGGATGGATTCACCTCGATTTACAGGTTTTGAAGTTCGATTTGGTTGCAATACCCAGATTTCTTGGTTTGCAAATCGAGGGTAAGGTTGAAATTCATCTCTATTCGCCTGGTTTGGAGGTTGGACTCATTGAATTTGGGCGGATTCACCTCGATTTACAGGTTTTGAAGTTCGATTTGGTTGCAATACCCAGATTTCTTGGTTTGCAAATCGAGGGCAAGGTTGAAATTCATCTCTATAAATTACAGCTTGTTAATCCTTCTGTCATTTTCGAGCAAGATACAGATTTGGTTGCAATAGCCAGATTTCTTGGTTTGCAAATCGAGGGTGAGGTTGAAATTCATCTCTATAAAATACATTTTGCTAATCCTTCTGTCATTATTGAGCAAGATACAACCCCGTTCCTTTCTCTCATTTTTGAGCAAGAGACAACGATGATCCTTCTGTATGTTTGCTTCATTCTGATCATCTGATAAACATGAGTTTTTAGGTAAGAGGGAAGAGGGAAATAGCACCCTTAATTGCTGGTCAACGAGATCACATCGCCTTCCTGTACTAATCATATTTCTTATAGCCATCGACCCTCCTACCCTGCCCTCCTTGGGTCTTTATTCACTATACAAAGGAGCGTAAGGAAGGTCTTCTACACTTAACCACTGGTGTCTTTCCCATCCCAAACCATTGGATATCATAAAATTAGTATTTGTCTGTAATGAGTTCCAAATCTTCATTCACTTTAGCCCTCTCACCATATGCATGTGTTTTTTTTGTGTTCTTTGCTAGCATTTGTAGATGTTTTGGAAAATCAACATTGACAAAGTTATATTGGCTAGCGTGGGTCTATAGGGACAATACTGGTCTCCTCCTGGTATCTACAACATGGGCAATTCTATGGATGGAAACAAAAAAAGGTTTACTCGTTTGAGTTTTTGGTTTTCTCTTCTATCTATCCAAGTCTTTTCTGTTTTCCAGCTTCCTCCCAAATGAATTTTGATTTGTCATACCACCCACCATTTCTTTGTTTCATCCTTCAGCAATATGAAGAATGCTCAAAATTGATTCTTGAGACTTTTAACCATTTTACAGTGTATTTACTATATCCATCTCCATAAAACTCTGGTAACTCCATGGTTAAATGCAAATTTCAACTTTAAATATTAGAGCTATGGTTTTAAAATTTATTCTAACCTGTTAAAAGTTCAACAACTAGTTTTGAGGCCCAACTTCAAGTCTTCATATCTTTGGAACGATTGGTCCAGCTGTACTGAAAATTTGCCTACAAAGGCTTGTCTCAAGTATCTTCCACACCGCTCTTGAATCACCTAATTTGGTGGTACGAGCAATTCAAGCTTTTTTCTGCCTATCCTATGCAAAATTGTGGCTGTATGATGCAGGAGCATCGGAATAAGCCAGCAATGTGAAAAATCTGTTCACATGTTGTGGCTTGACAATTCATTTACTGTTTGGTCAATTTTAGTTACTGTGGGGGTCGATTTTCAAATAGTTTGTTATTTTTGTAATAAGGAGACTGTTTTATTTAAATTTAGTGATAAAATCTGTTAAAACAGGTGTAAGCGAGAGTTAGAGATAGGAGATTCTGTTAAGATCTTTATTAATAAATAGAAGATTTCTGTTAAGCTATTATTAGAAAATTAATGTGATAGAGGAGAAGAGTTAGGCGAGTTTTTTTGAAGCGAAATGCCAGTTAGTGGGGTAGTTATGTTAAAAATCGAGAACGAGATATCGGTCTTGAGGGGATTGGAGAGCAGGGCTACCATTTTATTTAAATGTCAAACTTTGTTTCATTTTATATATTATAAATACAGCTGCGGTTTATTTAAAGGGGCGATTTAACAGTAAAAATGTATGGAGTAGATATTCAGAAGAATCAATCCAAGGTTAAAAGCATAAGTTGGTGTTGGCTTTCTGCCATCAACTTATTCTGCCCAATCTACATCTGAAAGATAGTTTAACCAGAAATTTCCCTTTTTAGGAAGTATGTTTTTATAGAGTCCCTTTGACTAAGCTTCCATGCTATGGGTGGCTTACATATGCTGTCAAGGTCACCTAGGACTTGCGCCTGGCCTCATCTGCATCCACTTGGGGGTTTTGAATCTAGGTCTCTGCATTAATACAAGCCCTATCACCTTCCTGCTTACTGCTAGACCACAACCACGGGTAGTAAGAAGGATGATATACCTCAGCATTCTCTTTCCTGCATTCCAATTCACCATTCTGACACTCTTCAAAAATCTTGACAACATACTAACTATCCAGCTCTAGTTTTATTCCTCTGTGTTGCATCCCTTTTGAGACACTGAAAAGCATCTAGTTCTTTTTAGTCTGTTTTAGGCTCATTCAACTTCATAGTTTTATTATTCTTTGCAAAATTGCCTCTATGTCTACCACCTTTGCCTTTACATTTGCCCCTAGCTTTATTCCTCTGTTTTGTCAGAAATCATTCCTCTTCTACATATTATTCTTTCCACAATAATTACAATATTTAGGCTTGTTGGTTTGATAATTACCTTTTGTATTTCGTGAATTACTTATTTGATTTTATTGCTAGCTATTGTTCCTGACTCTACCTCAAACCCTGCCACAACCATTGTGTTTTCCTGTGAATGTTTGTTTGGTCCTCATCTTTCTTCAATGTTTTATCTTTTTGGATAAGCAATCCTACTAATTCTGCGAATGATGGCACTTCAATTCTAGAAGAAACGCATAACAAGGTCACAAAATTATGGTACATGTATGGAGGGTTGTTCAATAAAATGGTTACAAGCTCCATGTCTTCGATGGTGGTCTTAAGCATTGACAATTCATTTTCAAGTTGATGCATTTTTTGGACATGTTCTTAATTTTTATGGAATGCAAAATGGTTAAGCAGTTTGAACAAATTCTTGAAACATATTGATCAAGAATCCTTTATATTTATAGGAATACAATGTGGTTTAGCAGTTTATATTTATAGGACTACAATATTCTTTATATTTATAGGAATACAATATCCTTTATATTTATAGGAATACAAACTGGTTTAGCAGTTTGAACAAATTCTTGAAAAATAGTATTTGGAATCTAATTATTACTACAAGCTTAAAGATACTTTAACAAAGTCTAATAATAATATTTCTCCATTAATTTTCTAACATTCCCCTTTAATCACCTAACTAATTCATGCACATTTCAAACTTTTTAATCACCCAACTAATTTATATATATTTCAAACTTTTCTTTTCCAAGAGGGTTTGGGAAGATTTCAGTTGCATTTTCATATCTATTACAATAGTAGATTTTGTTAATCTCTTTTGACGGTCTTTACTGTCTTTCCCCTTACAAAATGATGTTGGATTTAAATATGCTTCAATATGGCATGATACACAGGCTTTGTGAAGATGCCAGTTGCATTTTCAATTCTATTACAATAGTAGATTATGTTAATCTCTTTTGACCGTCTTTCCCCTTACAAAATGGTGTTGGGTTTAAATATGCTTCAATATAGCATGATACACATGATTGTTGGCTAGTTTGATGAAATTTTGATTATCACATTTGATAATCATAGGCATTTTTTGTTCTTCTCCAAACTAAGTAGCATTGCATAAGGCTTTGTACTCAATTTCAGTTAAAGAACTAGTTGGCTATTTCTTGTTTCTCCTTTACACAATCCTAGAACTAGAATTAAATTCATACCTTGAGGTTGATTTTATGTCATCAAGATTTCTAGCCCGATCTAAATCTAAATAATATGTCAACTCAACATCAAACAAATTAGTAAATGTATACCAAAATTAGCAATCCCTTTTAGGTATCGAAGGACTCTTTGTTGTTTTTCAATGGCTTTCATGAGGCTTGGCCATGAATTGACTAAGGATGCTGATTGAATATGCTATATTTTCTCTGGTTGTAGTGAGATAGGTTAAACTTCCCACCAACTGACAATACAAGTACCATCCATCTCTTTTGTTTCATCATCACTACAGAGTTTAGTGTTCTATTCTTAAGGAATAGACATTAACTTACATTCATTCATATTAAACCTTTTAAATAACTCTCTTGTATATTTACTTTGTGTGACCAATGTCTCACCAATTTATCTCCATATTTCAAGCCCTAAACAATAATGCAATCCACCAAGGTCCTTCATCTCAAATCCCTGTGACAACTATCTTTTAATTTTTTCAATCAATTTAAATGCATTTATTGTTATAATAAGATCATCAACATACAAGAAAATCAAGGCAATATGCCCCTTATGATTTGATTTGATATGCATGTTAGGATCACTTTTACTTTTCATAAAGCCTTTCTGAAAGTAGAAAGACTTGGTCTTTACTTACCAAGATCTCGATGCATGTGTGATAGCCCCAGTTAATTCCCACTTGTATATTCTTTGTAAATATTTGAAAAAGAAGGGTTGAGATAAGGGGCACAGATTCCAGGGACTAAGGATTGTTACTTGCTTGGGATGTTTAGTTTACTTGTTGTAGTAATCACTGGACTGTTTTGGACAACTATTAAACGCTGGTTGTTGAGCCTTTAATGGATTGGTGTTCAAAATTTATGGAATTGCAAGATGAGGATGCAAACCCATACTCGCTGGGAACAAATGATGAGACAAAAATGACAAGGCATTAGTGAGAAAGGGACGACGCTGATAGAGGAGACAATGGAAGTCAACCACTATGTTAAAGAAAACATAATTAGGGAAGAAGGAAAGGGGAGGATCATTCAAATAAGAGGAGGAGAGACAACAAAGAGGCATGACCACAAAGTTCAACACACAACAAGCAAGGAAGAGCATGCCAACCGATCTAAAGATAATCAATGACATCTGCAGTAGCGGAGAGAAGTTTTGGACATTTACAACTCTCACGGGAGAGGTTTTTATATTTTGATTGAGCGACATGATGGGAGGAATTTTCTCTAGGTGAGGGTAGATCTTAGGATGCCTTGGGGGACTAGAGGGTGGAGATGTTTTTTTCTCTACAATCCTTTGACACCCTAGGGTAGAGATTTAGCCCTTGGATTCCTGGTAAGGGAAATTTTGGAGTTTTTTTATCTTGTTACTAATAGTGGGTTATGGATAACCTTCATTGGGTGGAATCATTATGGTATATGTTGCAGGGTGGAGGTGAACTCACTAGATTCCCTGGAATTGATTCGCTGTTACACTGCTGAAAGGTGGACGTGAAGCCTCTAGATTCCTTGAAATTGATTAGTTGTTAAACCACTGAAAGGTGGAGGTAGCAAGCCTTTTGATTCAATGTGCATTTGGTTGACTGCTATTTGGTTGGTGGGTGGAGGTGGGAGGACCTCTGGATTCCTTGTTTCGACTAGTAGTTGGTATTTAATCCTTTGATCAAACCTTCTCAGTCTCTAGAATCCGGCTCTGTGGTGATAACAAATGAGAACTAATTGTAGCTTTTCCATGGTTGGTGGAGAGGTTTTGTTCCCAACTCAATTTCCTATCTTCGATTTTAAATTCAATATAAGTTTTCTCACATGTATTATCTGCCATGAAATGTATGTGTATATTGTTAAGTTGGTTTTGTATTTTGCATAAAAGATGCATGGTTCCCTGTGGCCAAAGGAATGAGATTTTGCTATTTAGTGCTTTGTCACTGTGAATTTGCATTAATGTTATATATATATATATATATATATATATATATATATATATATATATATATGAGTGTTGTATGCATTGCTTTATATAGTCATGCTACGTGAGCATGAATACCAATGATTTTCAGTTCATATGACTAAATGAATCTGTGTGTGTATTTGTGAGATTTGATGAAATTGGTGATGCACATGTATTGTGGACATCTCTGTGAATATGCACAGTGTGTTATCGATAACAACCCGAACATATCTATGATGTGATTTTAGGAATTGGTTGAGTTCCGTGTGGTTCGATGAAGGGCACTAAGGTGCTTGTTTTGTGTACTTTAATGGGCAAGTAGGGTTTACACGATCTGTTTTGCCCAGTGAATTGTGGAGATAAATTACATGTGCATTGCATTAGCTCTTACTGATTACATGGGTGCAATTAGCCATGGATTCCATAGCCATAGACTATGGAAAACATCTATAAAGTTTCAAGGTCAAGTCTCAACAGGTCATGAAAATTTGGCCTGTACGAGTTTAGTTGAAATTCGCAAAAGAAAATTCTCTATGTAAAAAGCCTTGCAAATAGGCTTAAATCCTCCTGTGGGATCGCTAGGGAGGGGGTCAGAAGGTCGGATGAAAAAATTGTGGATGGTTGAGTTCGCGCCTGAGCTAAGGTGGGCGGTCTAGTAGTTGGGCCGATTCGCAAGTCAAGAGTTGGGCTAGGCAGGAAGTTGGGCCAAGTCGAGGACCAGGTTGGATCCCCAAGTCGGGGCCAACAGTGAGCCATTGAATTTGGGTCTAGAACCATGAGGCAAAATTTTGATAATAGAAGCCCCCCCCCCCCCCCCCCCAATCAAGAAGGAGGCGGGGTGGCATTTTCAATCTCCTTTGTCAATCCTTTGAACCCCAAGCCGTTGGATGGGCATCGAAATGGTAGGATGATGTGCCACGTGGGTGCCACATGGCAGGAAGGGGGAAGATGATGATTTTTAAGTGAATAAAATTTCAAGAGGGTCTAATATAAGATTCCAAAGTCCAATTTGAATAAAAAAAGGTGTCACTGGGATTGTCTCACTAAGACAAACCCAGAGAAAATAACCAAAACAAGTTTTGGGAACTTGAAAGAAAAGTAAAAAAAAATAGTAATTACCCCATTTCTTTAACTGTACCAGGGGAGTTGGGCCAGCGAGTGAACACATCCCCGAGATCAAGGTGGCGTGTTTACAACATGTTTCAGTCCATATAAAGTTTTTTTTTTTTTTTTTTTTTTTGTAACTAGCAAACAAGATGTTGTTGACCCTTCTTTACAAGTCCTTATGGATGAACAAGATAAACTTCTTCCTTTAATTCTTCATTCAAAACAATAGACTTAACATCCAACTGATATAGTTTCCAATTATGTTTTTTAATGCGATCATTAATCTAATGGTGTCTAACTTAGCTACAAGTGCAAAAGTGTCTTCATAGTCAATTCCTTCTTTCTATGAATAACCTTTTGCAACCAATCTAGCTTTATATTTGTCTATATTACCATCAACATTAAATTTGGATTTGAACAACCATTTGGATCCTATGGGAAATTTATTTTTAGGCAATTCTGCATTCTTCATTATGGAATTATATTCTTATTTCATGTCATCCTTCCATTCTTTATGTTTTTTTTTTTTTTTTCTTTGTTTAAAATTCAAAGGTTCTACAACATTCATTACTTGAATCATTAATGCATAATAATTATTCCTCACAAGTAGTTAAGTTTGGTGTGATAACCTCCTTGGTGTTTTACTAGTGCCACCTCCTCTTTTGCTTTGTGGTGAATATCTGACTCTTCTTGGTGTGCTTTCACTGCTTGAAGTGTCTATGTCATTAGATTCTTCATCATGCTTCTGTGATTGCTTATCATATAAAATTTCTTTGACATTTTCATGATAATCATAAGGAATATATTATGCATCATAACTATCTACATCATGGCCTTCATTTGCATGCTCTGAAATAACACATCTCTATTTGCAAAAATATTATGTTTGCTAGAATAAAACATCCTATACGCTTTGTAATCAAAGAAATAACCAATAAAAATGCACTTGATTGCTTTTGCATCAATCCTTCTCCTATCTTTTTTAGGAATATGAGAAAAAGTTTTGCTTCCAAATATTCTTAAATGACTTATTGTTGTCTATAGCAATAAATAAAATGAAAATGATGTTATGGTCTAAAATTTTAGTTGGAATTCTTTCAAATAAATAAAGTATTGGCTGCTTTAGAGGAAAACCTATTAGAGATATTTTTACCTTTTATCATGGTTCGTGCACATTCTACTAAAGTTATATTCTTTCTCTTGGCTACTCTTAGATGCCGAGGAGTACGTGGTATTGGATACTACTATAAAATTCCTTTATTTTTTCAAAATTTGATGAATGCTTCTAACGTGTACCCCCTCCTTTATCTGATATGAGGATTTTGATGTACTTGCATGTTTGATTTTCAACTAAAATTTTAAATCCTAAAAATACTAAAAGACATCACTTTTCTTCCTCATCAAATAAATCCATGTATATCATCAATAAATATCAAGAAATAGTCTGCCCCACCAAGTCCTTGTTCACAGGGGACCACACACATATATATGCACAAGTTCATGAATATTTTTTTTTTATTTTATTTGTATGAGTAGGAAATCCTTCCCTATGCTACTTACTTAGTGCACACCCTTCACATGCAGTATATTCATTCTTAACCATTGGAAGTCCCTCCACTATTCCTTGCTTTTAGTAGTAACAAATCATGATAATTAAGATGACCATCCCTTCGAATTTTTTTTTTCCAAGGAAAAAACTGTAATTTTATTCATTTTCAAACAAAATTACATTTAACATATGCACCAGAGAGAGAGAGTGCATTCCTTAGGATATTTCCCACATCCCGTCACGACATAGACTATGAAATCTCATCATGATAATACAAAAAAAAAAGTCTAAAAGACAGTTCATTTATTCAAGTACAAACAACATACAACAAATGTTCTTAATATAAAACCATAGACATGATCGTGCAAAACCTGTTATCAAAAATTACCCTCTATGCACAGAGAGTGACAAAAACTTGCACTGTAAAAACACTATGCTCAAAAACCTGTAATCTGGACCCTGTAACACCATATCTAGTGTATCAAAAAACAAGTACTAGCATGGTAAAAATCCAGGCCTCATGCATCTTAAAACTCATCCATGTAAGGTCTGTGGTAAAACCAAGAATAATACTGACCTCGAATATTAGTTATTTTCCAGAGCCCCCTATCTAGGAGAATTCCATCTTTAGAAACCCTGCAAGAGAAGTGTGCAAAATAAATACTTGAACTTCGAATGTCCTCCACAATCTCAATCAAATGTATGTTCCTGCAATGTTGAACCGCATTAACCCAAATAATCACCAATCACGAATCGCCATAGATTTGAATCTTGTCACATCCCTTCTCAATAGCAAAATAAATCAATGATATGCAAGCAAGTGTTTAAGCCAAATTATTTGTACCAGGTCCCATTCCAATTTTTAACGTGAAAAGCATGTTGTTCAGACAATTTAAGGACAAAATCCCCTTCGGCTTGGTCCCCTGCCCCTTGGGAAGCCTCGTCAAAGTATCCCCAGGGCATTGATTTTTTCGGAACTTCTTCAGAAACAGGTCTGACCGTCGGTTGGTCTTTGACTTATGGATAGTGTTTGAGTATAGTAAGACCCTCAATAACGTTTTTCTGGGGAAATATGGAAGACCTTGGAGGTATATGAGCTTAGAGACTTGGGAAAACAAGAAGCCAGAAGTGCAAGAGCTGAAGATTTTGTTGAACAAATGCAGAAGCTACAGGAAGAAGTTAAAGGTAAATTGTAGGAGAGCAACAGAAGATAAAAGAAAAGAGCAGATCTGAAAAGAAGAGAAAAAGAATTTCAAGTGGGAGATTTGGTCATGGCATATTTGAGGAAAGACAGATTTCCTACAAAGAATTATAACAAACTGAAACTGAAAAAGATAGGACCCTGTAAAATCAAAATAAAATTTTCAGCCAATGCATATGAGATTGAGTTTCCGGAAGGGATCGGAATATCCCCCATTTTTAATGTTGAAGACTTATATCCATTCAGAGAAGTAGAAACTAAATTGTAGAATGAAATTATAGTTGATGAAATTCAAACTGTAGATTGGGAGGAACAGGTACCAAAAGCACCCAAGAAGGAAGTGGAAGCTATCTTAGATCAAAGAATATCCAAGAAAACTCGAGGGCAGACATATTTCCAGTATCTTGTCAAGTGGAAAGAGCAACCAATGGAAGATTCCAGTTGGTTGACAGCAGTTGAATTACAGAAATATGGAATAAACCCAGAAAATCTGAAGGATGAATCTTTTCTGCCCCAGGAGTCTGATGCAGGAGCATCGAAATCCAGCAATGTGAAAAATCTGTTCACATGTTGTGGCTTGTCAATTCATTTACTGTTTGGTCAATTTTAGTTACTGTGGGGGTCAATTTTCAAATATTTTGTTATTATTGTAATAATAAGACTGTTTTATTTAGATTTAGTGATAAAATCTGTTAAAACAGGTGTAAGCGAGAGTTAGAGATAGGAGATTCTGTTAAGATCTTTATTAATAAATAGAAGATTTCTGTTAAGCTATTATTAGAAAATTAATGTGATAGAGGAGAAGAGTTAGGCGAGGTTTTTGTGGAGCGAAAAGCTCAGATTAGTGGGGTAGTTATGTTAAAAATCGAACAGATATCAGTCTTGAGGGGATTGGCGAGCAAGACTCTGTTTCAGCTTTAAATATCAAACTTTGTTTCCTTTTATATATTATAAATACAACTGCGGTTTGTGTACAATCAAGGGACAGATCTGGCAATTCGATCTGGTTGATCTGTGTAATTAATTGAATAGATGCGGCCTGTGTTAATTGTATGCAGTTTTGCGTTAATGTAATTCGGATGATAGCGGAGACTGTGCGAAGGAGTTTTTGCAACGGAATTTCGCATTGATACGGTGGAAACCGGTATTTGTGGTGAAACATAGCCCAACAATGAATGATCTCCGCTAATTAGCGCATCGGAGTCTGGTAAGGTATGACAATTATAATAATTAAAGATTCTGGCAATTGCAATTTGGGATAGTTATCACATTGCAGCGGATTAAACACCAGATTCCTGTAGCATCTTAAAATTCACTCTTTTGCAAGTTGAATTGGTGTTGGTCGACCAGATCCAGGTAGAAATTGAAGGGGCGCATTAGAAATTGGCAAATTTGTATCGGATTGATTAACTGTCAGTGGTTGGTAGCATTTTTTTTGCGACTTGTTGCAATGTCTGTATGCATGAACTGTTCTGAAAAGCGTTTGAATGCTGTTGTTTTTGTTTAAAGAATCATATTACAGAAGGAAGGCCTGCGCTTTTAAGAATAAGGAAACACAGAATCTCTTTGAATAATTAAGAATGTCAGATTCAATGTTTTAAAAAAAATGCTTCTGTTGTTATTGGGATTTTACACTATTGTGATTCATTGGGCTGCGCCAAGCTTTTGCTGCGTCACTGTAATTCCATACTTAGCCGCAAAGGGAGACCATCACCGCAATATACTTCATTAAAATTGTAATGGTAACAAAAATAGGTCTCAGATATTAAGAGAGAGTTGGGAGATTTACCTAGAATAAAAAAAAACTGGACAAAAATGAGATAACAAGTTTCTTTGATACAAAAGATGCTGTAAAGGTAGGGTTTCTGTTAAAAGCTGATTTAACAGTAAAAATGTATGGAGTAGATATTCAGAAGAATCAATCCAAGGTTAAAAGCATAAGTTGGTGTTGGCTTTCTGCCATCAACTTATTCTGCCCAATCTACATCTGAAAGATAGTTTAACCAGAAATTTCCCTTTTTAGGAAGTATGTTTTTATAGAGTCCCTTTGACTAAGCTTCCATGCTATGGGTGGCTCACATATGCTGTCAAGGTCACCTAGGACTTGCGCCTGGCCTCATCTGCATCCACTTGGGGGTTTTGAATCTAGGTCTCTGCATTAATACAAGCCCTATCACCTTCCTGCTTACTGCTAGACCACAACCACGGGTAGTAAGAAGGGTGATATACCTCAGCATTCTCTTTCCTGCATTCCAATTCACCATTCTGACACTCTTCAAAAATCTTGACAACATACTAATCATAAATATCTGGTTTGGTTGTTGTAAGATAAATAAAACCATATTCAAGTTGAGGATACATTGTTAATCTCTGATATGCCGTCTTTTGAAATCTTCCATTTTACCTTTGTTGGTGTCCTATTTGGATTATAATTTTCTATCCTAAACTTTTCAAGCAATTTTATTGCACACTTTACTTGTGATATAAATATCTCGTCTTCTTGCTACCAAACTTCAATTCCTAAAAAATAATGGAATAATTCTAAATCTATCATGTAGAAGGTTATACAAAAGGGTACTTTTTTCTGCATCAACCAATTGGGTACTGTTACTTGTGATTATTAGATCATCAACATAAACCACCATAACATTTCTTGCACCTTCTTTTGCTTTAATCTCTTTCACCTTCTTTTGCTTTAATATGAAGTTTACAATCTTATCAGTTATTTTAAATCTTCAGGATCTGAGATGTTGGTCAATATTTTTATTCAATCTTCAAATCATACAATGCTTTAATAAGCCTGGTTACCAACTTTTCTTTACCTTGACGACAAATCCTTGTTGCTCCTCCATAAACACTTTATCTCCATTCAAGAACACACTTTTAGTGATCCATTGTGCTACAAAAGGGTACTTTTTTCTGCATCAACCAATTGGGTACTGTTACTTGTGATTATTAGATCATCAACATAAACCACCATAACATTTCTTGCACCTTCTTTTGCTTTAATCTCTTTCACCTTCTTTTGCTTTAATATGAAGTTTACAATCTTATCAGTTATTTTAAATCTTCAGGATCTGAGATGTTGGTCAATATTTTTATTCAATCTTCAAATCATACAATGCTTTAATAAGCCTGGTTACCAACTTTTCTTTACCTTGACGACAAATCCTTGTTGCTCCTCCATAAACACTTTATCTCCATTCAAGAACACACTTTTAGTGATCATCCATGCTACCATGGCCAACAACAATCTTATAGTGGTCAACTTTGTTTTAGGAGCAGAAGTCTGGAAAGTCTTTTCATAGTTTATTCCATCATGTTGTGCATATCCTTTTGCAACAAGCTTGATTTTGTACTTATCAACTGAACCATCTACTTTGAACTTTGTTCTAAACTTCTATATATCCATTTGCAACCTATTGTCTTTTTATCTGGTGGCAACTCTACTAAACTTCCAAGTCTTGTTTTGCATGTAGGTCTCGTACTCTGCTTTTATTGCATCTCTAACTTTTTTGCCTTTCACAAGCCTCTTTAAAAGAAATAAGACCGTGGGAGTTAACAAATTCACTCATCAATGCAATATATACTTGATACGGTGGTTTGGTATCTCATCTAGTTTTGCATTTTGATTATATTTATTAAACCATTTTCACTTCTTCTGCGCATTGCTTGGTTGTTCTTCTTCGTCCTTCAATTCTACCTCTTCTTCTTCGTGATTTTCTTCCTCGGCAGTAGTAGGGCATTTTTATTCATCTTCTTCTACTTGCTGTCTCCTTCTATATGTGAGAGGAGTTTTGGTTTCTGGTTGTTCCTGTACCTGCAAACTTCCATCTTGCAACGGGTTGTCTGCCCTTGTGGAGGTTTTCCATTAAAAATTACTTTTTACAAACATGACTTTCTTAACGAAATATCATATAACTTGAGTGATTTCAAGTCTGTGCTTTGCTATAGCCAATGAATACTTTTTCTTTTTTCTTCTGACTTATATCGTGTCTTATTTGGACTGTTGTGCAATCATATGCCAAACAACCAAGAACTCTTGATTTTTTTACCTATATCCTAATCATGGCTCCTCAGGTATCATACTACGAACTTGCTTTTTAGGATTTCTATTCATATAAAAACATTTTCATCTCAAGATTCATCTAGCCATCTTCATAATTGATTTATTCTTCCACTCCACTACATTTCTGTTGGAGTGTGCAGGCCACTATTGTTGGTCTCCTAATGCCTTGTTGCAGAAAACAAGAAATTCATTTGATGACTCCTCACCTCCTTGGTCTCTTTGCAACACATTAATACTTATACCACTAGTATTTTTCATCAATGTTTTCATATCTTTAAATGTCTTCAAAACTTGTGATTTATTTTTCAGAAAGTATATCCAAATCTTTCTTGGAAAATCATTAATAGATGAAACAAAATATTTCATACCCCTAAGGGACTGAGTTCTCATTGGACCACATAGATCAAGTGTGAATTAATTCAAGTCCCTCTGTGCCTCTTGGTTTCCATCTTCAAATTTAATTCAGCATTGCTTGCAAAACATGCCTCACAGACACCTTTCTACTCTTGTATTTGTGGTACACCATTCACCACATTATGCTTGTTGGCCAAATCAAGGTAGAAATAATTCAGATGACCATGCTTTTCATGCCAAAGCTGGTTCTTCAAACTGGAATGCTTGTTGCTTGCATGAAATTCTTTCAAATCTGTACATATCATAACATAATACAGGACCCAGGAGGAATCCTAGAGCTTAGTTTTACATGGAGTTTGGTCATATGACAAACAACCAGGCATAAGCATGTGCCGTGCTCCAAGGTCTGTCATTAACACACCAATGTGGCATACGAAAGTTATTAGTATTTGGGGATTCCACAATCATCATCAGGCATATGATTCATGGTACAACTTCAAAGGACAATAAGTTGGCTCACTTTTTTTCGAATTAGAACTCTCAAAGGAAGTTTTGAATGGTGCAATGGTTTCATGTCCTATGTGTCAACAATGAACAGGTGGACACACAAGCAATCTTGGCACATGTGAAAAATTGGGGCAATTAATAGTAGATGGATATGAGCATTATCAAAACATTCCATAACCATGTATTTGGGTCAAAATGGGAATTTTATGGTCTAGTCAGAAGAATATTTTGTTTAATCTCTCCTCAGGGGCAGGACACTAGTTGTCTCTTTTTCTATACTTCCCCCTGTTGACTTCACAACTTTTATATTATAATAAAATTTTCCAATTCTTTTTTAAAAAAAAATTACTAGCAACTCTGTACCTATGGCCACAATATTATTATTCCTCTTTGATCAAACATTGCTTCTTCTAGAAAATGAAAAAGAAAATTTTCCTTTGAAACAAAGGACATAAAGGATATTTTAATGCTTTTATTACTGTTCCTTTAAATTCTTGTTGGTATTTCTCCTTTACCTCATACATGACATATTCTATTATCGCTTAATATAATTATCAACTTTATTTTCACATTTATCAAGTTTTGAAAACTTTCCTCCCAGTTACGTTTTTGGAAGCTCCAAAATTAAGATACCAGTGACCACAGACACTGAGAAGCTTCTACTTCCTATTTTGCGAACATAAAAAGATTTTCCGTTCTAGGTTCATTCAACTTTGTAGTTTCATTACTCTGCAAAATTGTGCCTATGTCTGCCACCTTTCCATTACATCCAGCTCTAGTTTTATTCCTCTGTGTTGCATCCCTTTTGAGACACTGAAAAGCATATAGTTCTTTTTAGTCTGTTTTAGGCTCATTCAACTTCATAGTTTTATTATTCTTTGCAAAATTGCCTCTATGTCTACCACCTTTGCCTTTACATTTGCCTCTAGCTTTATTCCTCTGTTTGTCAGAAAGCATTCCTCTTCTACATATTATTCTTTCCACAATAATTACAATATTTAGGCTTGTTGGTTTGATAATTACCTTTTGTATTTCGTGAATTACTTATTTGATTTTATTGCTAGCTATTGTTCTTGACTCTACCTCAAACCCTGCCACAACCATTGTGTTTTCCTGTGAATGTTTGTTTGATCCTCATCTTTCTTCAATGTTTTATCTTTTTGGATAAGCAATCCTACTAATTCTGCGAATGATGGCACTTCAATTCTAGAAGAAACGCATAACAAGGTCACAAAATTATGGTACATGTATGGAGGGCTGTTCAATAAAATGGTTACAAGCTCCATGTCTTCGATGGTGGTCTTAAGCATTGACAATTCATTTTCAAGTTGATGCATTTTTTGGACATGTTCTTAATTTCTTTCAGAAATCTTTAAATTTGTCTTAAAACCATAAATTCATTTGGTGTTTCATATAAGATTCTTAAATTACACTAGGTTTGGACATCACAATTTATCATCTAATGTTTTGAAGAATGTCATCCTAGGGTTCAACAGTTATGAGAAGCAGGGCATTTTTGTTCTTATAATTGGTTGATCATTGCCTCAGATCTTCTGGTGTTTCTCCATTGACAATCTCCCACGGGTCATGTATGAAATAATCCCTCTCCACCCTCTGTTTCCAAGCTGGAGAAGTTCTCCCATTCAATGTATGGGAGTCTGACAATTTTTTTTTGAATACTAGCAATATTTCCTTGTATTTATGGAGAAAAATCTGCATTCAGCATCTTATCACTCCCAACCAGATATCTCAAAAAGTGCTCATTCCTCCAAAATCACCATTTTATTCCAAAAAGATTATATATCTTCTTATGGTTCCCAAATTTAAGTCTGCTTATTACCCATGATCAGATTTTTTAAAACTGTATTCCTCCAGAAAACAGAGCAGGGTTCCTTTTTCCACCTCAACAAACATAGAATTGCAGACATTCAAATTACTTATATCTCCTTTATGTTTAAAGAAGGATTTATTACATAATTGGAGGCTGAAGGAACAACGTCATACCTTTGAAGGATTGTTGCAAAATAAAAAAAATATTACATCTTCTACTGTCTTATGTTTATGCTTTTATAAATATATGCTGCTGCCATGGTTCGTATACATTTGCTCAGTATGCTGAAATATGGTCTATTGTCAAAGTTCAGATTTCTGCCCATCCGCTGTAAATATAGTTTATGCTGAAAAAATAATTCCTTTTCTTCTGGATCAAAATTTCAGCTTGCAAAATTATGCACACCAGCAAATAATTCTTCACTGCATATAAAACTTGTGTCTCACTGCTGCTGATATAGAAATATTTCTGTGAATGGATCCGTTGCGCTGACAAGTCTCTGTTCATCTCAGGTTCACCTCGTGACATTTGATCACATGGTTGAGATCAATTATTGACAAATGCACATATTTACATGGCTTACCATATTCGAGGATCGTCTTCTGTTACGTTTTGGCTTAATTGACTCCATCCACATTTAGTTGCCGACAATTAGTAAATCTGAGACGGCCTTCTTGTCCTTTATTTGCATTACTATACATATATTCTATCATTCATCTATCCATCTGACCAACGTCATCTTGCACCCTGCGTTTGCCATCAATGATGATGATGGCGTTGGATCGCAGTGCAAAAGTGTTGGTGGTATCGATATTTGCACTCCTTTGTTTCGCAAGCGCTCGGAATTCTTCTCCTTGGAAAACTCTCAGTGGTAGGCATTCTTTCTCGCTATTTATTTTCTATCTGTAAAAATTATTTTATCAAAGTTTAATTATCATATCAGTTAACATATTAAAGTTTAATTATCATATCACTTGTCGAAATTGAATCTTTCTATGGGTAAAAGCTGGGAAGAACTGATTTAAAGTTGTGGTTGGTTTGTTTTTTTGGCTTCTATTTGTGCAGGCAGCTCACCCATGGTCATAGCCAATGGTGGTTTGTCGGGGCTTCTACCTAGCCAAACACTGGTTGCTTATAACCTGGCAGTTAATGACAGTTTTGCGGACACTGTAATGTTCTGTGATTTGCAGTTAACGAAAGATCAGAAAGGCTTATGCCGGACGGATTTAAGATTGGAGAACAGTACAAACATACAAGACATCTTTGGAAACCAGACTAATTATTATGTTGTCAACGGAAAAACAGTGTCTGGACATTTTTCTATCGACTATGATGCTAAGCAGCTCGTAAACATGAACAGCGGTGTTGCAGGTGAGGTGAAAGGACGGAGCATGTTATGATTTTGTTTTAGATACAATATAATCTATATGGTGCATATTGTTCCTTTTGTTGAGGTTTTTCATTACATCAAAATCTTCAATCATTAGTAACATTTCAAATCATTATCACTACGTTTTGAGTGGTCCCATGATGGATTCCTAGTCCATTCCTAATGAAAATCTAATGACCCCCTCACAACTTAGGCCAAGGCTCTGATGTCATGTTACCCATAGGCACGAGTAAATTTCCAAACCGTTATTATTACTTTTGAGTGGTCCTAGACTAGTGACTATGACTATAATACTGAAAGTTTGTCTATATTCCTATGAAACTAGATCTTCCTATCATACTGTTACTATACATCAAGAAGTGTTACAGCCGGATTAATCTTCATATCATACTTCACTCTACTACACAACATGCATATAACTCTTAGACAGACATCATATATTTCTTTATGACAAAGGTATGACAGCCATTACACAAGCAAGTCTCAATGAGCCAGTCGTAGGTTACATGTCATGTATGTCACTCCCAACACCTAATTAGATTATTCACATCTAACTTCATTAACTTATAAATTTTATCAGAGCTTCTACCTTTTGTATCCCCTTTATGCTTCTCCATCCATAGGGCTGCATCCACGCATTTCTTTTCGGGTTAGTAGGTGCGAGGTCACCCGGGTTGTAAATCAACGACTAGCTCTGTTCTTGGAAAAACATGTACTGGATATGCATCTCCCCCCCGATCTGGAATTGGAATTGGAACATAGATAGGCCCCGAAAGCGGCTAGTAAGGCTCTGATGCCATGTTACTCACAGGCACGAGTAAATTTCCCTAACTTTTGAGTGGTCCTGTTGTGGATCCCAGAGTAAGTGTTAGTGAGTGGTCTTGTTGTGGATCCCAGAGTAAGTGTTAGTCCACATAATTGATTCCCAATAAAATGAGTATGAGAATCCAACACTTTTGTAAATGAATGGAGCCATGTCTTTGTACTAGTATTTTGCACTTCACTTATAAAAAATTGAAGCTAAATCTTTTTATATATGATGGAGTTCAGTCTCTTAACCTATGGGTGGCATAGCATGGCCAGACCTTCATGCCCATTGAATATCCATGGAGAACAATTGCCTCTGTTATCTTGGACAGCCAGAAAGTAGCTGATAGTGATTTAATCTGGTTAATTTTAATTTTGTGGTGGAATTGCTATGTTTTGTTCTATTTGGATGGTAAAGAGAGTGCGGCTATTACATTTTTTTTGCAGCATTGCAAACAGTTAGCGCCCGCCCTGCTCAATTTGACAATCTTTTCACTCTGACTGATCCATATGGAATAAAAGACTCACTTGCAGAGTCTCCAATTTGGGTGAATGTACAGGTAATTTGGTTGAAGCAAGATTCTTTAAAGAGCAGTGAGGTTTGAATGATTTTTGGCATGTATATTCCCCTTTTTGTTTCTTTTCAGGCACCTTGGATTCTTATATATTTCTTCATATATGTGACAGTACCCATCATTTTATGAAGAGCACAACTTAAGCGCACAGTCTTATCTGTTATCTCTATCCAAAGCCATTGAAGTGGACTACATTTCTTCGCCCGAGGTTGGGCTTTTACAAGCCATAGCAGCACGAATTACAAGGAGCAAGACAAAGATAATACTAAGGATTATGGGAAAACAAGATGTCGACCCATCGATTAATCAAACATATGGTTCCTTTTTAAACAATTTAACATTTGTGAAGACATTTGCTGATGGAATACTAGTTCACAAGGATTACATTTGGCCTGTTGATACAAATTTATATCTACAACCTCCTACAAGTCTTGTAAAAGATGCACACAATGCTGGGCTGGAAATATATGCTGCTAATTTTGCCAATGATGAATTTGGCATGAGCTATAATTATAGCTATGATCCAGTAAGAGAATATCTACAGTTTGTTTACTACAACGATTTTGGAGTTGATGGTGTCCTAACAGATTTCTGTGCAACGGCAGCTGAGGCAATAGGTACAGTTTTTAAGGTTTTTGAAAGATGAGAAAGTGGAAAGTTTTAGCTATTTATGAAAGTTCAAGTTGATACTGTCTTTAATTTTATAAGTTTAAATTCATTTTTAAAATCACTTGTATAGCTTTATTTTACAGATGCATTGTATAGAGATTTTTTGTGTCAACTTTTCAAACCAATTAGTGTGATTCACCACAAGGATGATGTAGAAAATCTCATCAAGCTCAGCCTAAGAATAAGTAGGGAGGAACCCTAAAATCAAGAAGGCTAAGAATAAATAAGGGAGGAACCCTAAAATCAATAAGACTAATTAGTCTTCTTGATTTTAGGGTTCTTCCCTTATTTATTCTTAAGGTTGATAAAATTTTCTATATCAAGATCTACATCATTTTGTCCTGATGATAGACCACTAATTGGTTCGAAAGGTTGGCACAAAAAAATTCTATGTGATGTATCCTAAAGACAAACTTCAAATAAATTCTAATCACAGAAGCCTAAACTCTCCACTCTCATAAGAAATCAACATTTAATTAACTTAACTGTTGTAAAAAATTGACACACACACTTGCGCTCCTATATATATATATATATACACTTTGTTGGATCAAGTTCTTTATTAAATTGAAAATCTTATTACCATAAACTAATTGGGGTTATTGGAATTAATGACATTACAGCTTGCTATGCTTTGAGCAATGATAATGCATCCTCCAACGCAGGTGCACAGTTCAATTCATATTCTACTTTCCTTCAACTTATTCATTGCTTACCTGTGATTTTGTAAGCTCTGTCATAAGGTTTCTTTTAGAAATATAGATAATTGAGAGAAATGTACATTGACATTAACATTCAATGTGGGGAAACTTGTGGTTCCAGAAAACCCAATAATCATTTCCCACAACGGAGCTAGTGGCGACTACCCAGGTTCTACTGATATGGCTTATAAAGCTGCCATAAGAGATGGAGCTGACTACATTGACTGCTCTGTTCAGATAACAAAGGATGGTGTTCCTTTCTGCAGGGAATCACCAAATCTTCTCAATGGTACAACTATCACATCAAATTCAGAGTTTTATCCATCTCGCTCCACAACAGTACAGGGCATTGGAAGCACGGGCGCTGGCATCTTTACGTTTGATCTCACATGGAAGGAAATTCAAACCTTGACGCGTAAGTCTGCACTCCATCAAGCTATAAAATATCTATGTTGTTCACCTTCTAGTATCGGAATATTCGAGTAAGAGTTTTTTTTTTTTTTTTTTTAAGTCACTGCACCAATTTTAAGATGGCACATGTTTTTAATTTTCTTGTGGTATATCTAATTTTTGGGCTTGATATATTTCTAATGTTACAATTATTAATTCACCATAGTTAACAAATTAAAAAATATTAGAAAGACTAAATTAGAAAACCTTACAACCGCAAATATACTTTGACCATTATCCTTACTTATAGATCTCAGATGTGCATAGAGATTGGGCATATATTATATATATATTTTTAAAGTCACTGCACCAATTTTAAGATGGCATATGTTTTTTATTTTCTTGTGGCTGGATATATTTCTAATGTTACAATTATTGATTCACCATAGTTAATAAATTAAAAAATATTAGAAAGACTAAATTAGAAAACCTTACAACGGCAAATATACTTTGACCATTAATCCCTACTTATAGATCTCAGATGATCCTAGGAAACCATATAAGGGCAAATATACTTTGATCCTAGCTTATAGTTTTCCGGTGTGCATGGAGATTGTGCATTTTTTTTCTAGGGAAAGTTCTTATTATTTGATGAGTGTAATACAACTCTTCTTCTGAAGTTGCATATAAGTGTGTTCGTTTTGAATTAGAGTTTTTAGAATTTTTATTTTATTATTAATAATTATTAGGTGTATGTTAAGTTTTTAGAATTTTAATTTTATTATTAATAATTATTAGGTGGATGGTAGGACATTAATTTCTATGGAATATTTTTATCTAATAGTTAGATAGAGTTTGAAATTATACTTTGTTTGAAAAATTATACTCTGTTTTGCTTTACAATTTGATTATAAATATTAGTTTCCATTTAATTTTAATTTATAACTTCAAATTTCTATGGTTTATTGTCACTTTGTTATTGTTTTTAAATCCTTTTTATAATTAATAATAATAATAATAATTTAAATTAAAAGATAGTAGGTTTAATTCCCCTTCCACTAGAGTTTCCTATAAGCCTTTCTTTAATTCTTGAAACAAAAACACTAACAGAGTCATTTTCCTCCATTTTAATATATAGGAGATTACTTTTCAGAAAGAGGACTCGATTCATATTTTTAGTCTCATACAGATCTTTCGGTGGAGTTTAGGTTTCACTAGAAGTTTTACACACGAATGTGAGAGATTATATTATCTTTAACAAACATCCTTAATAATACATTTGCTTTGTTTTCCTGCTTTTCCCAGTCCTGAATCGATGCAACTGTCAAGTTTGCAGCAGGTTTTGCTTCGTCCTTCATTATGGTCCAAGCGCTATAACCTTCCAGGAACGTTTGCAGTTTGAATTTCCAGTACATAATTGGTTCCGGCCAATTTATTGGCCTCATTCAGGTATGTCTCTGCAAGGGGATTAGCCATCTTGACAAAAAAATCCCAACAATAATTTCCAACAATGCAAAACATCTTACTCCACACTTCACGAGCATCACCAGTAGCTCCACCAATCCATGATCGACAGATCCACGGCTCCAACCACGACCAGGCTCAACATCTTCAAACAAAAAACAAGTAAAGCTTAACCAATTTATAAATTCCACAGAAATGGATATGTGCACTCTTACCATACCATAGATATTAGACACAATGCGCATGAGCAAAATTTTACAAGTTTTTTGTTATCTGTGCACTTTTCCTTAATAAAAGCTGCACAAATCTGTGCACTTTTTCTTCATAAAAACTGCGGAATCTGCACACTTTTCCTTAATAAATCCTCCGCAAATCTGCTCACTTTTTCTTAAGAAAAGTTGTGCAATCTACCAAATCTGCAAATTTGCTCACTTTTTCTTAAGAAAAGCCGCGTAATCTGCCGAATTGCAGATTTGCGCATTGTATAATTAATTGAGGGTGTGCAGGTCAGCTCCGACCTTTCTTTCCCTGACAATTCCAAATTCGGCTTGCCTCCAGTGATCCACACCAAGATCCACTGTGCTCCACTCTGTAGGACAATGATCCATAATGCAGCTTTCCAATGCGATCATGCTGCTCCACACAGAGATATGGTAGATCTTGACTCTGCCAACAAATTTTCACACCTGCATTCACTAACAGAGGAGTCTCCACGCTCACTAGTCTCTCTCAGCCACAAAGTCTCACTGCGTCAATCTCAGCGGTAAGGGCACAACTGAACCCTGACATTCTGATACCGACTCAATCACATAGGAATGAATCACATAGCTCTTAGGTGAGACGAGTTGCACCTGGAGGCTGCCCAAGCAGCCCTGCTAAACATTCATTGAATATTCAATAAAAAAAATACAGATATTATAGGAGGAGTCCATTTCGCTAGGGAGATCAAATAAATTCCCAGAAAATAGGGTCTAACTCATAAATACACACGCAATCAAAACTACATAACAATTCCATTCTCCATTATTTTCAAGTCATTAATTAAGAAAAAAAGAGAATATATAAAATTGGTTAAAGATTGAACACTGATTTTTAAACATGGATAAGTACTTGTTTAAAATATAAAATTGTTTAAAATATAAAATTAGTTAAGATTCAACACTGATTTTTAAACATTGTAAACATTGATTAAGTACTTGTTTCAAATAGAAAAATTAGATAAGATTCAACTCTGATTTTTAAACATTGATAAGTACTTGTTTCATATTCTTGTGGATCCTATATCTGCTCATCTCGAAGCAAACTGATGTACTCTGCTCATCTCGAGGGAAACTAAGATTCAACACTGATTTTTAAACATTGTAAACATTGATTAAGTACTTGTTTCAAATATAAAAATTAGATAAGATTCAACTCTGATTTTTAAACATTGATAAGTACTTGTTTCATATTCTTGTGGATGCTATCTCTGCTCATCTCGAAGCAAACTGATGTACTCTGCTCATCTCGAGGGCAACTGATGTAATACTGTGAAGTGAATTTGTTATGCTATGCAGCAAATATTTTTAGCCCATATGGAGAAAGCGCAGGAATTTTCCGGAACCCTGCAAATAAGAATGTGGGGAAATACCTGACCTTGGCTGATTTTCTGGAATTTGCGGAGAGTCAAGAAAATGTCAATGTCATCGTCAACCTACCGGTACAGTTCCTCAAACTGATTAGTACTCTGAAATGTTGCGTTCATTTAAAATAGCTCATGAAATTGCAGCAGTATACTACAAATCAAATTTATTTAACATTCCAGATGGTTTAACTTACAGTATGTGCGAGCCATAGCAGCGGCGCGGAAGATTGATATCATAGAGCCCACCATTTCAGTTATAACTAGGAGTGGCTACCACAACATGGCTGATAGACTCCTGATAAAGTCCGATGACAGTGCTGTGCTAAGGGAGTTGAAACAGCAAACAAAATTCAAGCTTGTTTATGAGGTGGGGGGAGATAATGTCAGAATTCCGGATTCAGCCATTAAGGAGATCAAAGAAGTCGCTGACGCTGTTTCATTAAGTAGAGGTTCGGTTTTCCAGAGTCCTGGTGGTTACCTTACAGGGAGCACCGATGATGTC
This sequence comes from Pinus albicaulis, assembly GCA_034641835.2. Classification (NCBI taxonomy): domain Eukaryota; kingdom Viridiplantae; phylum Streptophyta; class Pinopsida; order Pinales; family Pinaceae; genus Pinus; species Pinus albicaulis. Next base: position 1,206,328,380 of record CM076579.1, read on the forward strand.
AAGCGATTGCACCAGCAAAATATATCAGTTTTTGTCTCTTTTCTCAGAAACGAGTTTACGACTTTAGCCTACGATTATCTCTCAGATCCAACATTGGAAATTAACTCCCTTGTCAACTTCGCTCAAGTAGATGGGCTCATCACAGATTTTCCAGCAACCGCAAAAGCGTATCTGGGTAAGAGCCATTGCTTTCAATTTTTTAATCTATATACCCATCATCTTCAGTGGTGAACAAATGCTGAACTCTGGGGAATTTATGTCGATTGCATATCTCGGGAATATTTTGGAATTGAACTTTGAGAAGAAAGATCAAACAATTGACTCCCCTCCTGACCCTTCGATTCTAGGATATTCTCTCCTCTCCCGACCCTCCTTTTCTACGATATTCTCAGAATCCTTTATCTACATAAGCAGATATTCTCGCTGGTTTCTTCATGCAAATATCCATCAAAGAGTCATGAACTGTAAAAAGTTCACTTCTTTTTGTTTTTTTTGGTTTTCCAGCTATTATCATTTTTAGATTTTTGAAATATATTGGAATCGCATTGAAAATTGACTCAATTTTGTCTGTTCCGCATCTCACTGAAAATTAACGTCAATCCTGTCTATTGGATGGTAGAATATTCCTGAAATCCACATAATAGAGTTAAGTTCGGCAATTATCACTTAGAGATGTCAGACTTTTAGTTTTCTTGAATGGTTTTTAGGATCCTAATTGATGTTTGAATTTGTGGCTATATACTATCTCAACAACTAAATTGCAACTGAATGAACTAATTTTTGTTTTCTCCTCTGCACTTGCAGGCAACTCTTGCCGGCGTAGTCGAAATGGGGATGATTATACAATGCTCCTTGTCGTCCCTGGAGAGTTAGAAAAGACTCTTGATATGCAAGATATTCTACCGCGTCCACAGGCTCCAGCCACACTAAATTTTTCAGAGCCTCCATTGCCACCAACAAAAAATAATAACCCCACTCCTGCTGCTGCTGCTCTTGCTCCAAAGCAAGCCTTTTCACCAGCTCCTGGAGGTGCTGGCACCAGTGCTGCTTTTCGATCTAGGCAAACTTTGTTGGCATCTCTTCTAGTTGGATTCTTTGTGCTACTATTGAATTCTATCTAACGGGACTTATTGTACACCATTTTTTAGTGCCAGCGTTGATATACACTGCAATGATCTTCAAAGAAACTTTCGTACTCTATTCTGTACGGAAGGAATCTGATTCTGTTTGTGACCGTTTGTAAAACTTTGATTTTTTAATTTAAAAAATGGTTGATAAATGTGGGAGAATTTTGTTTCTTTGTTTTTAGTTATTTCTTTACAATATTTAAGACAAGTTATTTGTTAGGGAGTCCATGTATAGAATATCGGTTTTCAAATTTTCCACTTTATGTATGTGTATCCGTAAATGACTTTTAAATGGTTTTTTAATATTTAGTTTATTTTAATTTAAAAATTATTAAATTGAATTTAGGTTGAGTTTTTTTTAAAGCCAAGCCAAAAGATGTTAATACAAAGAATTTAAGATTTTCAATATAAAAGTTGGTTGTATTGATTCTATTGTGAAATAATAGAAGGAAAAACTTATCATATAATAATGTAAATTTATTTTAACATTGGACTACATATAATGTAAATTTATTTTGACTTTGGACTACTATGAGGTGAGGATAGAAAGAAAAAATATTTTAACTATGGACTACTATGAGTTGAGGATAGAAAGAAAAAAGAAAAATAAAAGACAACACTAGAAACAATGTGAGACGTTGCTCACACTGAGATGTTGCAAAAATATATTGATCAAGAAAAGGATACAATATTTATATTTATAGGAATTACAATATGGTTTATGTCGCAAAAACATATGTGATCAATCACACATATTGATCAAGAATTTTTTATATTTATAGGAATGCAATATTTATATTTATAGGAATTACAATATGGTTTATAAAGAATTATGATATGGTTTATATTTACAGGAAGACAAAATGGTTTATATTTATAGGAATACAATATGGTTATATTTATAGGAGTACGATATCCTTTATATTTATAAGAATACAAAATGATTTAGTAGTTTGAATAAATTTTTGAAACATATTGATCAAGAATCTTTTATATTTATAGGGATACAATATGGTTAAGCAGTTTATATTTATTTCCTTTATATTTATATCGATCAAGAATCCTTTATATTATAGGAATACAATATGCTTTAGCAATATAATTTATATTTATAAGAATACAATATCCTTTATATTTATAGGAATACAATATGGTTTAGCAGTTTCAACAAATTCTTGAAACATATTGATAAAAAATCTTTTATATTTATAGGAATACAATATGGTTTAGCAGTTTGTATTTATAGGAATACAATATCTTTATAAGAACACAAAATGGTTTAGCAGTTTATATTTATAAGAATACAATATCCTTTATATTTATAGGAATACAAAATGGTTAAGCAGTTTGAACAAATTCTTGAAACATATTGATCAAGAATCCTTTATATTTATAGGAATACAATATCCTTTATATTTATAGGAATACAAACTGGTTTAGCAGTTTGAACAAATTCTTGAAAAATAGTATTTGGAATCTAATTATTACTACAAGCTTAAAGATACTTTAACAAAGTCTAATAATAATATTTCTCCATTAATTTTCTAACATTCCCCTTTAATCACCTAACTAATTTATGCACATTTCAAACTTTTTAATCACCCAACTAATTTATATATATTTCAGACTTTTCTTTTCCAAGAGGCTTTGTGAAGATGCCAGTTGCATTTTCATTTCTATTACAATAGTAGATTATGTTAATCTCTTTTGACCGTCTTTCCCCTTACAAAATGGTGTTGGGTTTAAATATGCTTCAATATAGCATGATACACATGATTGTTGGCTAGTTTGATGAAATTTTGATTATCACATTTGATAATCATAGGCATTTTTTGTTCTTCTCCAAAAAGTAGCATTGCATAAGGCTTTGTACTCAATTTCAGTTAAAGAACTAGTTGGTTATTTCTTGTTTCTCCTTTACACAATCCTAGAACTAAAATTAAATTCATACCTTGAGGTTGATTTTATGTCATCAAGATTTCTAGCCCGATCTAAATCTAAATAATATGTCAACTTAACATCAAACAAATTAGTATATGTATACCAAAATTAGCAATCCCTTTTAGGTATCGAAGGACTCTTTGTTGTTTTTCAATGGCTTTCATGAGGCTTGGCCATGAATTGACAAAGGATGCTGATTGAATATGCTATATTTTCTCTGGTTGTAGTGAGATAGGTTAAACTTCCCACCAACTGAGAATACAAGTACCATCCATCTCTTTTGTTTCATCATCACTACAGAGTTTAGTGTTCTATTCTTAAGGAATAGACATTAACTTACATTCATTCATATTAAACCTTTTAAATAACTCTCTTGTATATTTACTTTGTGTGACCAATGTCTCACCAATTTATCTCCATATTTCAAGCCCTAAACAATAATGCAATCCACCAAGGTCCTTCATCTCAAATCCCTGTGACAACTATCTTTTAATTTTTTCAATCAATTTAAATGCATTTATTGTTATAATAAGATCATCAACATACAAGAAAATCAAGGCAATATGCCCCTTATGATTTGATTTGATATGCATGTTAGGATCACTTTTACTTTTCATAAAGCCTTTCTGAAAGTAGAAAGACTTGGTCTTTACTTACCAAGATCTCGATGCATGTGTGATAGCCCCAGTTAATTCCCACTTGTATATTCTTTGTAAATATTTGAAAAAGAAGGGTTGAGATAAGGGGCACAGATTCCAGGGACTAAGGATTGTTACTTGCTTGGGATGTTTAGTTTACTTGTTGTAGTAATCACTGGACTGTTTTGGACAACTATTAAACGCTGGTTGTTGAGCCTTTAATGGATTGGTGTTCAAAATTTATGGAATTGCAAGATGAGGATGCAAACCCATACTCGCTGGGAACAAATGATGAGACAAAAATGACAAGGCATTAGTGAGAAAGGGACGACGCTGATAGAGGAGACAATGGAAGTCAACCACTATGTTAAAGAAAACATAATTAGGGAAGAAGGAAAGGGGAGGATCATTCAAATAAGAGGAGGAGAGACAACAAAGAGGCATGACCACAAAGTTCAACACACAACAAGCAAGGAAGAGCATGCCAACCGATCTAAAGATAATCAATGACATCTGCAGTAGCGGAGAGAAGTTTTGGACATTTACAACTCTCACGGGAGAGGTTTTTATATTTTGATTGAGCGACATGATGGGAGGAATTTTCTCTAGGTGAGGGTAGATCTTAGGATGCCTTGGGGGACTAGAGGGTGGAGATGTTTTTTTCTCTACAATCCTTTGACACCCTAGGGTAGAGATTTAGCCCTTGGATTCCTGGTAAGGGAAATTTTGGAGTTTTTTTATCTTGTTACTAATAGTGGGTTATGGATAACCTTCATTGGGTGGAATCATTATGGTATATGTTGCAGGGTGGAGGTGAACTCACTAGATTCCCTGGAATTGATTCGCTGTTACACTGCTGAAAGGTGGACGTGAAGCCTCTAGATTCCTTGAAATTGATTAGTTGTTAAACCACTGAAAGGTGGAGGTAGCAAGCCTTTTGATTCAATGTGCATTTGGTTGACTGCTATTTGGTTGGTGGGTGGAGGTGGGAGGACCTCTGGATTCCTTGTTTCGACTAGTAGTTGGTATTTAATCCTTTGATCAAACCTTCTCAGTCTCTAGAATCCGGCTCTGTGGTGATAACAAATGAGAACTAATTGTAGCTTTTCCATGGTTGGTGGAGAGGTTTTGTTCCCAACTCAATTTCCTATCTTCGATTTTAAATTCAATATAAGTTTTCTCACATGTATTATCTGCCATGAAATGTATGTGTATATTGTTAAGTTGGTTTTGTATTTTGCATAAAAGATGCATGGTTCCCTGTGGCCAAAGGAATGAGATTTTGCTATTTAGTGCTTTGTCACTGTGAATTTGCATTAATGTTATATATATATATATATATATATATATATATATATATATATATATATATGAGTGTTGTATGCATTGCTTTATATAGTCATGCTACGTGAGCATGAATACCAATGATTTTCAGTTCATATGACTAAATGAATCTGTGTGTGTATTTGTGAGATTTGATGAAATTGGTGATGCACATGTATTGTGGACATCTCTGTGAATATGCACAGTGTGTTATCGATAACAACCCGAACATATCTATGATGTGATTTTAGGAATTGGTTGAGTTCCGTGTGGTTCGATGAAGGGCACTAAGGTGCTTGTTTTGTGTACTTTAATGGGCAAGTAGGGTTTACACGATCTGTTTTGCCCAGTGAATTGTGGAGATAAATTACATGTGCATTGCATTAGCTCTTACTGATTACATGGGTGCAATTAGCCATGGATTCCATAGCCATAGACTATGGAAAACATCTATAAAGTTTCAAGGTCAAGTCTCAACAGGTCATGAAAATTTGGCCTGTACGAGTTTAGTTGAAATTCGCAAAAGAAAATTCTCTATGTAAAAAGCCTTGCAAATAGGCTTAAATCCTCCTGTGGGATCGCTAGGGAGGGGGTCAGAAGGTCGGATGAAAAAATTGTGGATGGTTGAGTTCGCGCCTGAGCTAAGGTGGGCGGTCGAGTAGTTGGGCCGATTCGCAAGTCAAGAGTTGGGCTAGGCAGGAAGTTGGGCCAGGTCGAGGACCAGGTTGGATCCCCAAGTCGGGGCCAACAGTGAGCCATTGAATTTGGGTCTAGAACCATGAGGCAAAATTTTGATAATAGAAGCCCCCCCCCCCCCCCCCCCAATCAAGAAGGAGGCGGGGTGGCATTTTCAATCTCCTTTGTCAATCCTTTGAACCCCAAGCCGTTGGATGGGCATCGAAATGGTAGGATGATGTGCCACGTGGGTGCCACATGGCAGGAAGGGGGAAGATGATGATTTTTAAGTGAATAAAATTTCAAAAGGGTCTAATATAAGATTCCAAAGTCCAATTTGAATAAAAAAAGGTGGGAACTTGAAATAAAAGTAAAAAAAAAATAGTAATTACCCCATTTCTTTAACTGTACCAGGGGAGTTGGGCCAGCAAGTGAACACATCCCCAAGATCAAGGTGGCATGTTTACAACATGTTTCAGTCTATATAAATTTTTTTTTTTTTTAAACTAGCAAACAAGATGTTGTTGACCCTTCTTTACAAGTCCTTATGGATGAACAAGATAAACTTCTTCCTTTAATTCTTCATTCAAAAAAATAGACTTAACATCCAACTGACATAGTTTCCAATTATGTTTTGTAATGCGATCATTAATCTAATGGTGTCTAACTTAGCTACAAGTGCAAAAGTGTCTTCACAGTCAATTCCTTCTTTCTATGAATAACCTTTTGCAACCAATCTAGCTTTATATTTGTCTATACTACCATCAACATTAAATTTGGATTTGAACAACCATTTGGATCCTATGGGAAATTTATTTTTAGGCAATTCTGCATTCTTCATTATGGAATTATACTCTTATTTCACGTCATCCTTCCATTTTTTTTTGTTTTGTTGATTTATATATTTATAAATTCAAAGGTTCTACAACATTCATTACTTGAATCATTAATGCATAATAATTATACCTCACAAGTAGTTAAGTTTGGTGTGATAACCTCCTTGGTGTTTTACTAGTGCCACCTCCTCTTCTTCTTTGTGGTGAATCTCTGACTCTTCTTGGTGTGCTTTCACTGCTTGAAGTGTCTATGTCATTAGATTCTTCATCATGCTTCTGTGATTGCTTATCATATAACATTTCTTTGACATTTTCATGATAATCATAAGGAATATATTATGCATCATAACTATCTACATCATGGCCTTCATTTGCATGCTCATGAAATAACACATCTCTATTTGCAAAAATATTATGTTTGCTAGAATAAAACATCTTATACGCTTTGTAATCAAAGCAATAACCAATAAAAATGCACTTGACTGCTTTTGCATCAATCTTTCTCCTATCTTTTTTAGGAATATGAGAAAATGTTTTGCTTCCAAATATTCTTAAATGACTTATTGTTGTCTATAGCAATAAATAAAATGAAAATGATGTTATGGTCTAAACTTTTAGTTGGAATTCTTTCAAATAAATAAAGTATTGGCTGTTTTAGAGGAAAACCTATTAGAGATATTTTTACCTTTTATCATGGTTCGTGCACATTCCACTAAAGTTACATTCTTTCTCTTGGCTACTCTTAGATGCCGAGGAGTACGTGGCATTGGATACTATTATAAAATTCCTTTATTTTTTCAAAATTTGATGAATGCTTCTAACGTTTACCCCCTCCTTTATCTGATATGAGGATTTTGATGTACTTGCATGTTTGCTTTTCAACTAAAATTTTAAATCCTAAAAATACTAAAAGACATCACTTTTCTTCCTCATCAAATAAATCCATGTATATCATCACTAAATATCAAGAAATAGTTTGCTCCACCAAGTCCTTGTTCACAGGGGACCACACACATATATATGCACAAGTTCATGAATATTTTTTTTTTCTTTTATTTGTATGAGTAGGAAATCCTTCCCTATGCTACTTAATTAGTCCACACCCTTCACATGCAGTATATTCATTCTTAACCATTGGAAGTCCCTCCACTATTCCTTGCTTTTAGTAGTAACAAATCATGATAATTAAGATGACCATCCCTTCGAAATTTTTTTTTTCCAAGGAAAAAACTATAATTTTATTCATTTTCAAACAAAATTACATTTAACATATGCACCAGAGAGAGAGAGAGTGCATTCCTTAGGATATTTCACACATCCCGTCATGACATAGACTATGAAATCTCATCATGATAATACAAAAAACACAAGTCTAAAAGACAGTTCATTAATTCAATTACAAACAACATACAACAAATGTTCTTAATATAAAACCATAGACATGATCGTGCAAAACCCGTTATCAAAAATTACCCTCTATGCACAGAGAGTGACAAAAAATTGCACTGTAAAAACACTATGCTCAAAAACCTGTAATCTGGACCCTGTAACACCATATCCAGTGTATCAAAAAACAAGTACTAGCATGGGAAAAATCCAGGCCTCATGCATCTTAAAACTCATCCATGTAAGGTCTGTGGTAAAACCAAGAACAATACTGACCTCAAATATTAGTTATTTTCCAGAGCCCCCTATCTAGGAGAATTCCATCTTTAGAAACCCTGCCAGAGAAGTGTGCAAAATAAATACTTGAACTTCGAATGTCCTCCACAATGTCAACCAAATGTATGTTCCTGCAATGTTGAACCGCATTAACCCAAATAATCACCAATCACGAATCACCATAGATTTGAATCCTGTCACATCCCTTCTCAATAGCAAAATAAATCAATGATATGCAAGCAAGTGTTTAAGCCAAATTATTTGTACCAGGTCCCATTCCAATTTTTAACGTGAAAAGCATGTTGTTCAGACAATTTAAGGACAAAATCCCCTTCGGCTTGGTCCCCTGCCCCTTGGGAAGCCTCGTCAAAGTATCCCCAGGGCATTGATTTTTTCGGAACTTCTTCAGAAACAGGTCTGACCGTCGGTTGGTCTTTGACTTATGGATAGTGTTTGAGTATAGTAAGACCCTCAATAACGTTTTTCTGGGGAAATATGGAAGACCTTGGAAATTTTTCTTATTCCTCGTGAGCCAGACTCCCCAGCAAATAATAAGAGGAAGAGCATTTATTACTATGTTCATCCATTCCTGAGTCCAACTGAGCCAGGAGGTTGCAAAATTTGGCCCTTCCCATCTACATTGTAAACCAAGGCTCATTTTGCAATCATTCCAAACTCATGTTGTGTGAATGTGTAAGACACAAAGAGGTGGTCAATTGTTTCATTTGCCCCTTTACATAGTGGACACCATCCCGATCCAATAACAAACCTGTGTTGCATCACCTCCCAAGTAGGAATTTTGTTTTCCATGATGTGCCAACCCAACAAATTTTCTTTCAAAGGACATTTAGCCTTCCAAAACACTCACCACCACCACTAAGGTTCAACCAGTTGTGCCAGAGCATTCAAAAAAATGTATCCCAACTTTGGAGTATATATGTCAAGTGGTGAAGAAGACTAAACAAGCTCGTCCTCTTGGTCATTCAATCTGATATGTGCTCTTACAAGAGCATCCACATACTATCTCCATTCCTTTTGTAGGCCATCATGAGTATTCAGGTCCTCTGTTGAAAGCCAACCATGTACCCACAAATTAGTTGCAACAATATTTTTGATCTGGTTAAGTCTAGTATATCCCTCATCCCAGAGATGGGCAATGAGATTTTGGGATAGGATATGGCTTTCCCTTCTCCCCGGCCATAGGTGATAGCCTAATACGACTCTATTCCCATTCTTTATCTTCCAAGCAAGTTATGAGGCATTTAAGTCTAAATAATTTAACAACGATCTCCAAACTGTTAAAATATTGCCTCCGGCCCTATTTGGATGCCTAATCTAATCCTTAAGGGATTAAGGCCTGATGTACTTATTAGTGAACACACTCATCCATAAGATTGATGTAGTAAGTAGTCTCCACCCAGATTTAGTTGCTAGGGCTTTTCAGAATAAGAATATGTTTTTTAATCCCCATCCCCCTAGGAGGTTAGGGATTATGATCCTCAACTATTTTAACCAAGGAATAAATAAGGACTCCTGCGTCCCTTCCCATAACAAAATTAAACCAAATTCTTCTTTCCTTTTCCAATACCTATTTAGGGATGCATGCTAATGACATCTAGTATACATGGATTGCTTCAAGCATTGATTTAACTAACACCAAACAACCTTCTCTTGAAAGCCATCTGTGGCTCCAACGAGAAAGCCTCTTTTCCAGTTTTGTTAAGAGCCAAAAAAAATCTTCAAGTATGTAGAAATTAGGATTCAAGTGGAACCCCAAGTATTATTTTTTAAAGAAACATGTATTTTATATTAAATAAGCTAGAGTCCAGCTAAAACCAATACACTCATAAGTTTCAAGATTAGTATCCTCCAAAATAGCTCTGTCCAAAGCTCATTATTAATCTGAGATGTTTGTCCCAGCTTTCTTACAACATTTGGCTTATATGCCCGCCAAAAAACACCATTAAACAACACATATTTACAAACCATAAAAAATACATATTTTAGCTAACTATTGCATATAAAAACTAACTGACATTTTCATCTAGAGCTTGATGTTCCATTTCCTCCACCTTTGCTACTAAAACCTCCTCTGGCTGAAAAACACCTTCTGCTTATTGTTCCGCTTCCTCCACATTTTTCGCTTCTGGTTGAACTACATCCTCAGGTTCATTCTGAGGCATCGCATAATGAATTTCCAGAGAAGGAGCTCTTGTATCACCTCAAACTTGCACATTGACACCATATTCCTCGACGCAAAACACATTTTTCAAGACAAACATTACCGTAGTTTCAACTTTCTCCTTTTGCGCTATCAACCCTCTGGAGTAAGTTCTCAATATTATTCATTATTACATGCGAGTTTTCCTAAACAAGCTCCATATCCTTTCGCAAAACCTCCAATCGGCCCATCACAAGGGATAAATGTGACTTGGCTTCATTCAAGATTTTTCCTCCAATCCTGGAGATCATTGCTTCTACTTCACTCCTGAAATCACTAGAACTCTCAGAGGTGTCAGCCTCTTCATTCGCAGAAGGAGAAGTCATTTCCTTATCGCAGAGGGGGTGAGCAACTAACCTCAATTCACATGTTCTCCCTATCCACCACCATATAGCCAGGATAAATCCCAAATTGACGGCGTTGGAGGCCACATCCAAATCAATTTTATGCATAAATGCTCTTCCTATTGACAATTTTAATTACATTGCTTCTTGGTTCAAGACAATTCTCCACATGAATGAACTGCGATGATCCTCTTCGACCTCATAGAGCGCCCTTCCTCCAAGACCTTTCTACATTAAAACTCTGCGACAATCTTCCATATGTCATTGATCTTGCCATACTTGTTTATTAATATCCATATGGAGAATTATAGTTCCACGGTATCCAAAAACTTTCCTCCGCAGAACAGATGTACGTGCATGTTCATTATGCATTTAATCATACTGTTAGATAATTCACTTTTCTCTATGTTTATTCTGCCCATCGAGGATCTCCAACTTGGTTTTATCAAGGGATGTGAGATTTGAATAATGCACTATCATCCACCTTGAGGTCTCCTTGTTCTAAGGTGACGACCTTATTGGCTTAATCATCTATGATCTTATTGTTTTCTCTTCTTATATGATAAAATTCTATATGTTCAAATTTATCCATCATTAGTAAGATTCTTTGCAATATTGGGTTGTGCTCTTGAACTTTGCTTTTGGTCCATTTGATACACTTCTTAATTGTAATAAGGGAGTCCCCGAAGACATATAGCTGGGTTATTCTATTGCTGAAGTCAGTCTCACTCCTTGCCATAATCTATATGTTTCGACCTGATTGTTTGTTACTATTTCCAATCCCCAAGAAAAACTTTTCCACACTTTTCCATTAGGGAAAAAAGAGCACCCCTCCCACTCTAGTCTCCCCTGGAACCCCAAGTATTTGATATCTGAGTCAAAGTTCAATATATCAAAGGGGAAGAACAATCTAATATTCTTTATCTCCCGTCATTAGACGAAATTTCAGCCTAAAAGTGACCATGAAATTTTCACGTACATAACATGTAAACCAAGCAAAATTCTATAAATTTAAAAAGAGGTACATGTAAATATTTTGGAGGGAAAATAATTTTTTTTTTTTTTTTTTAATTGTATTTTTGGCTTATCGCCTTATAGGTTTACTCAAGTTTCAAGTGTAGACACTCGTTAGACGTGAAATTAAATTCCACATCCAACGAATACCCATTATGAAAACTTTTGAGAAGATCCACATTGACAAAAACTGCAAATACATTTAAAAAATGTATCATAACACATTTTTTTATTGTATCTTCATTTTTTTTATCAATGTGGGTCTTCTCAAAAGTATGCATAATGAGTATTAATTATGAGAAAAAATTAATTCTGCATCCAACGAGTGTCTACACTTGAAATTTGAGTAAACGTATAAAGAGATAAGCCAAAAATGAAAAAGAGTAGTTTTCTTCTTTTCCCTCCAAAATTCATAACCCTTATTTTATTATTTTTCCTTAGGAGGCCACTTTTAGGCTGAAATTTCCTCTAATGAGATCCAGGTTGTTTATAGTAATAGAATATTTTGAAACGTTGATAACCATATGAGTCGGCTTGCTAAAGTGATCAAATATTTCATGTAGAGTTTTCATATCTCTTAACGACCCATAACAAAAGATCAAGATGTCATCTATGAATAGAAAATGAGTAACAACTAGGGATTTGACAACAATGCCACATTTGAAGTCTCCCCTTCGCTTGGCCACCTTCAACATCCTGCTAAGGCCTTCCGTTACTAACAAGAAGAGAAGGGGGTGAAAATCTTAAACCTTGTCTAAGTCCCCGATATTATCTAAAGAAAGGAGAAGTTGAACCATTTATAAGGAAAACAAAGGATATTGTCTTCATAAAACTCATAATCCAGTTTATGAAGGGAAAATCAAAGCCCACATGTGTGAGGAGTAAGAGGACACGAGCTAACTGACTCGATTGTATAGCTTTGAAAGGTATATTTTAATGGCTGCTCCTATGAGTTTTTGTGTTGGAACATTGTGAAGATATTCTTGCACTACCCCTATCGCCTCATGAATTTGCTGCCATTTCAGAAAACCAAATTGTTCACTAGATATGGCCTTAGATAAAATGGGCTTGATTCTTTGACCAATCACCTTAGAGATAATTTTGTAAATATAATTGCAAAGAGAGATAGGGAGAAGTTCCTCAAAGGAAGAAGAATTGTCAACTTTCGGGATTAGTGCAATAAACATTGAATTGAAGGCTGGTCGAATTCTACCCTCTTCTCTTGATTCATTAATCACTTTTCGCATATCCCCCCACAATAAGTCAAAGAGCTCAATAAAAAATTCCATAGTCCACCCATCTTCAGAGATCTCCTACATGAGAGTGTTGTTGTCTTCCTCTTCCATGAACCCGGGGAAGTAATTTTCCACCCTAATGACTTCAACAATTGAAATTCCTGCAGGGACCTTGATGAGGTTTGAGAAGTGGTTTTTACCCAAAGCAACCAAGCCTTCGAAAATGGAAACCTATCTTCCCATATGATCTTCCAATTTACAAATTGTGTTTTTCATTTCCCCACTCGTTGCAAAATCTTGAAAACGTTTTGTATTTTCATCACCTTTCTCCAGCCAAATTTCTATACTCTTCCAATTCCATTCAATCTCTCTAGTAGCAAGAATCTCCTTCCTCCTGGAAATCAATCTTCCCAACTCCTCCCTTGTGACTTGATCCATAAATCCTTCCTCCAATGAGTCAGAAACTGTACTCAACTATTGTTCAATGTTTAGAAGTTCCTCTTCTTCCTTGAAACACTTCTTAGCTGCCTACTCCTTTGTAAACACTGTAGAAATTAGTATACACTAAGCATGCATACATCCAGATTCCCCTGATCTCAAAATATTTAACTTCTTTCAAAATACAAAATCATTCCACTATTAATATTTTGTGGAAAATTAATTGCAAACACATGTGAAGCATAAATAAAAACAATCGCACATAACACAGTTGTTTAACGGGAAATCCTGAAGCTGAAAACCACAACTATCATATATTATGTATCATGGAGATCATGTAACAATATCATACAAAGCTTAGTACATCAAGCTCTAAGTACAATCAATCGTCACACACTAACATAGAAGAAATATGCAAATCCATGCACCGATCTCTGCCCTCCTGCTAGCCTGTCTCCACTGCGCAAACCCTGCTGAAGAATAGCTTTGAATGAATTCGAATTACCCTTTCCTTGACTGCGCAATCCTCATTGGCAACTCCAATGTGTGTGTGGTGCAATCAATGCATCACTATAGTCACAACAAATAGTCCATCTTGCCCTTTCACCTATCTCTCCACTAGGTCTCCACTGGAGGCCCGACATGCACTTTGTAGTTAATTGTTGTATTTGTTCGGCTAATTAATAAGTTATTATTTATTGAATTAATTAACTAATTAATTCACTCCTCTCACTAGTGTATCATTTAGTTAAGACTAGATACACCAATCTCAACTAGTCTAACTAAAATAGCGAATACAACTCCATGATTACTCTTCCAACTCTGTCATAACTTTTCCACTTCAGTTCTAACTGAGTCCTCCATGCATGAACCACCAATAAACCCTAGGAATTGCATAATTCCTTCAACCCACTGATTTTCCAAATCTGTGCACTGAAATTAAGTGCTCCAAGAGAATAAGTTGTTGTTTATTGTCTGATTATTATTAAGAGCTAATAATAATCGACACTTCTATTTTTAGATCGACGATCTATAAATAGACTTCACCCAATTTTCTAAAAATAGAATTTCATCTATTTTCCAACTTGACCAACCATCCACAAATAACATCCTGCCCGACTTAGAAGCTATGATCACACCATGTTTAAAAATAGACTTGCGCCAAAAATAGCCTGCGGGCCCACTTAGTGAAGGCGACTCTTTTCACTAAACTCATCATCTTGTTGAATCTCAACACTCCCTCTCAACAAGATAGGGATTATGTTTCACCCCGATCCTACCTCTATGGTATTCGAATTTTCTCCTGGTGAGCGCCTTCGTCAGAATATCTACAACCTGATTCTCCATAGGAATGTACTGAAGAAACATGATCTTCCGCTGCACACAATCTCTGATATGATGATACCAGATATCAATATGTTTAGATATATCATGAAACACAAGATTAACCAAGAGTTTAATGCAACTCTGATTATCATAATGTATCACTGTAGGATCTAAATGTGAACCGAACAAACCAACCAGGATCTTCCTCATCTAGATAGCCTCACATGTAGCTCGACTTACTGCCATGTATTCTACTTCCGTTGAACTGAGTGCCACGAATCTTTGTTTCCTGCTGTACCAAGAAACTGCCGTGGATATGATACTGAAAACCCCTCCTGATGTGCTCTTTCTGTCTGTTGGGCTGCCTACCCAATCTGCATCCGTGAAGCTATGCAACTTCACCTCATGCGTTTGTCTGTACCATAAACCATACTCAGATGTGCCCTTGAGATATCTCAGGACATGCTTTCTTGACTTCCAAAAGAGCTTGGTAGGCTTAACCATCGCTTGTGAAAAATGGTTCACCGCATAGCATATGTCCGGTCTTGTATTAACTAAGTACATGAGCGAACCCGCCAACTGTCGATAAACAGTGGCATCCACTACCTCTGCCGATCTGGCATCCTCTTTCCTCCAATTTCTTGGAAGAGGAGTGTCGATAGGCTTAGAGCCTTGCATGTGAAACTTATCCAGTATCTCCTGGGCATACTTGCCTTGAGACACAAACAGTTCACCTTCTCGCTGCCTCCAATCCAAGGAAATAATGTAGGAGGCCCAAATCCGTCATCTCAAACTCCTTTACAAGATCTGCCTTGCATGAGTGTATCAACTGCTCATCACCCATTAGTATTAAATCAATAACATAAAGAACAATGATTAAAATCTTACCCTCTACCACAATTTGGTATAGATTTGCATCCGCGTCACTCTTGGTGAAGCCAAGTCCAATGAAATAGCTATCGATCCAAGTGTACCAAGCACGTGGTGCTTGCTTCAGCCCATATAGCACTCTTTTGAGCCTGCACACATGTGAATCGCTGCTGAAGATCTCAAATCTCGAGTACCGCTCAATGTACCTCTTCCTCAATGATCCCATTAAGGAACACAGTCTTCACATCCATCGATGAATGTGCCAACCCATACGGCGAGAGAGCAAGGATGGTCCTTATGGAAGAATACCATCGACAGTGCAAAGGTTTCTCTTCATAATCAATCCCCCGATCTGTGAGATCTGTTAGAAGCCCCGAGGCAACAAATCTTGCCTTATACTTCTCGACGCTCCCATGACGGCTTGCTTTACCTTGTAGATCCATCTTGATCCTACCACTTGATTTTCATTTCCACTTGACCTTGGAACATGCACCCAAGCACGCATTTTGATAATGGAGTCATACTCCTCCACCATGGCATCTACCCATGTGGGCTTCTGCACTGATTCTTCAAAAGAAGATGGCTCTGTCATGATACACTTGCTCATAAGAGCCATGTATCCAGTAAATCGGTCAGGTGACTGTCTCTGTCTGCGCTATGATGTAGGGACTCCAACATTCTGTGCTGCATCAAGCTTCAGTCTCTTAGCTTCTGTGGTATGCTTTCTGCCTTGTCTGATTTTTGGTTCTGTATGAGTGGACTCCTCCACTCCATGAATCTCCTCCTGTGGCTGATCCACATCTAGAGGCTCATCTTTGGGAACAAGAAGTTCCTCCTCTGCATGCAAGTGTAGCTCTCTCTAAAGCGACAACTTCATGGCTTTCACCTCATTGAATTTTATATCCCGTTGCACCACAGTCATCCGACTGTCTGGCAAATACACACGATAATTATGGGGTGTTTCTGTGTACCCACAAATATCCAAAATTCTGCAGTCGGCTCTAGCTTCTTCCTGGCGTCCTTTGTCACATGAATGTAAACATATGAGCCAAAAATATTCAAATGAGAAATATCAGGCTTCTTACCAGTAAAAGCTTCTTTAGGTGTACTTATGCCAAGTACTTTATGAGGACAACAGTTTTGCACATAAACTGTAGTGTTGCATGCTTCCGCCCACAGGTGCATCGGTAGGCCCTGGTCATGCAGCGTAGCTCGTGCAGCATCCACGATCGTTTTGTTCTTCCTCTCTGCGACCCCATTCTACTGTGGGTTACGAGGTGCTATGAGTTCTCTTAGAATTCCTTATTTGCTATATAAGTCTTTGAATTCACTCGAGATGTATTCACCACCATTATCGCTCCATAGAGTTTTCACTTGCTTCCTCGACTCCTTCTCCACCAATGCTTTGAACTCATAGAAATTTGAGAACATTTTGCTCTTCTTCTGCATGAAGAAGATCCAACATCTACGAGAATTGTCATCAACAAATATAACATAATACCTGTGTTTAGCTGTTGAAGCAACCGAGAAAGGTCCACACACGTCTGTGTGAATTCTCTCCAGGATCACCGAAGCATGGTTCTCCTTCTCATGAAAGGTGGTCTTCACAAACTTACCCATAGTATATCCCTTGCACTGATCTGACTGCGCAAGAGTACCCTTGGGAAGTCCAGTAGAAATCTGCTGCAAAATTTTCAAAGCGCCATGGTAAAGATGGCCCAATCTCCTGTGCCATAATCGCCCTCATCCTAGCTCACCACTTCTTCTAATTTGCCCACCATTGCAGCGCAACCATCTACCTCCAGCTTGTAGATATCCTTAACTCGAATCCCTATCTTCTTGGTTTGACTGTTGTTTTATGTCGAAGGAAGGATTTTCCCTCACTAAAAACAACATCACAACCTTTGTCTTCCAACATTGCGGCCGAGACCAAGTTCTTCTTCAAACCTAGAACATGCATAACATCCTTCAACAAGAATGGATTACCGGACTCCCTCTCAAAGGTAATGGTCCCAATGTCGGTCGCATTGTATCGACCATCATCGCCCATATCTATATGCATCTGGAGGTCCTTCTCCTCCAAGTCACTAAACAACTCCTTGTCTCCCGTCATATGGAAAGACGCACCACTATCAAGATACCACACCGATCCCATATAGCTTGAAACCAAGCATGCAATAAAATAGGCTACGGCCTCTCCAGCTGCAGCTCTAGTAGACTTCTTGTTCTTCTTCTTCTGTGGGCAATTAGTGGCGAAATGCCCATGTTCGTGACAGTGAAAACACTTCACCTTGGACAAATCCTGCTTCTTGCCTTTAGCTTCGGATTTTGAAGGAAATTTCTTCCCCTTCCATTTCCTTGCTTTGGCAGCCAAATCACAATTCTCTTCATCTTCATTCTTCGATGAAGAGCCATCCATGGTACCCCACCTTATCTCCTCATGCATAAGATCCGACCAAAGTCGCTCCAATCCCGGCAGTTTCTCCCATCCATTGACAGAGTCTTCGTAGCTATGGCAACTCTTCAGAAGCCCAAGGAGAGTCAAGCTCACCAAGTCTTCATCATCAATAGTAACCCCCACACTTCCCAATTCATCCTTGCAGTGGACAAACTTCATGAGATATTTTGAAACATGGAAAATTTTAGGGGCGAATTTTAGCCCAAAGGCGAAATTTAAGGGGTTTTCTAGTTTGAAGATGCAAATTTTTTATATTGCACCCATTTTTTCTATAGTTAACAACTTAGCCCAAAATTTATTTAAAAAATAAATAATTATTATATTTTAGCCTTCAAAATTAAACCGGATAAAAATTGAAAAGGTGGGATTCGCCCTCGATTTACATTGCAAAGGCCCGATTCGCCTGGTTTGGAGGTTGGACTCATTGAATTTGGGCGGATTCACCTCGATTTACAGGTTTTGAAGTTCGATTTGGTTGCAATACCCAGATTTCTTGGTTTGCTCGATTTACAGGTTTTGAAGTTCAATTTTGTTGCAATACCCAGATTTCTTGGTTTGCAAATCGAGGGTAAGGTTGAAATTCATCTCTATTCGCCTGGTTTGGAGGTTGGACTAATTGAATTTGGGCAGATTCACCTCGATTTACAGGTTTTGAAGTTCGATTTGGTTACAATACCTAGATTTCTTGGTTTGCAAATCGAGGGTAAGGTTGAAATTCATCTCTATTCGCCTGGTTTGGAGGTTGGACTCATTGAATTTGGGCGGATTCACCTCGATTTACAGGTTTTGAAGTTTGATTTGGTTGCAATACCCAGAGTTCTTGGTTTGCAAATCGAGGGTAAGGTTGAAATTCATCTCTATTCGCCTGGTTTGGAGGTTGGAATCATTGAATTTGGGCGGATTCACCTTGATTTACAGGTTTTGAAGTTCGATTTGGTTGCAATACCCAGATTTCTTGGTTTGCAAATTGAGGGCAAGGTTGAAATTCATCTCTATAAATTACAGCTTGTTAATCCTTCTGTCATTTTCGAGCAAGATACAGATTTGGTTGCAATAGCCAGATTTCTTGGTTTGCAAATCGAGGGTAAGGTTGAAATTCATCTCTATAAAATAAATTTTGCTAATCCTTCTGTCATTTTTGAGCAAGATACAACCCCGTTCCTTTCTGTCATTTTCGAGCAAGAGATAACGATGATCCTTATGTATGTTTGCTTCATTCTGATCATCTGATAAACATGAGTTTTTAGGTAAGAGGGAAGAGGGAAATAACACCCTTAATCGCTGGTCAATGAGATCACCTCGCCTTCCTGCACTAATCATATTTCTTATAGCCATCGACCCTCCTACCATGCCCTCCTTGGGTCTTTATTCACTATACAAAAGAGCGTATGGAAGGTCTTCTACACTTAACCACTGGTGTCTTTCCCATCCCAAACCATTGGATATCATAAAATTAGTATTTGTCTGTAATGAGTTCCAAATCTTCATTCACTTTAGCCCTCTCACCATATGCATGTGTTTTTTTTATGTTCTTTGCTAGCATTTGTAGATGTTTTGGCAAATCAACATTGACAAAGTTATATTGGCTAGCGTGGGTCTATAGGGACAATACTGGTCTCCTCTTGGTATCTACAACATGGGCAATTCTATGGATGGAAACAGAAAAAGGTTTACTCGTTTGAGTTTTTGGTTTTCTCTTCTATCTATCCAAGTCTTTTCTGTTTTCCAGATTCCTCCCAAATGAATTTTGATTTGTCATACCACCCACCATTTCTTTGTTTCATCCTTCAACAATATGAAGAATGCTCAAAATTGATTCTTGAGACTTTTAACCATTTTACAGTGTATTTACTATATCCATCTCCATAAAACTCTGGTAACTCCATGATTAAATGCAAATTTCAACTTTAAATATTAGAGCTATGGTTTTAAAATTTATTCTAACTTGTTAAAAGTTCAACAACTAGTGTTTTTGAGGCCCAACTTCAAGTCTTCATATCTTTGGAACG
Organism: Pinus albicaulis; assembly: GCA_034641835.2. Taxonomy (NCBI): domain Eukaryota; kingdom Viridiplantae; phylum Streptophyta; class Pinopsida; order Pinales; family Pinaceae; genus Pinus; species Pinus albicaulis. The sequence continues at coordinate 1,206,348,497 of CM076579.1, forward strand.
ATTGGTCTAGCTGTACTGAAAATTTGCCTACAAAGGCTTGTCTCAAGTATCTTCCACACCACTCTTGAATCACCTAATTTGGTGGTACGAGCAATTCAAGCTTTTTTCTGCCTATCCTATGCAAAATTGTCGTTGTAATTCCATACTTAGCCGCAAAGGGAGACCATCACCGCAATATACTTCATTAAAATTGTAATGGTAACAAAAATAGGTATCATATATTAAGAGAGAGTTGGGAGATTTACCTAGAATAAAAAAAAAAAAAAACTGGACAAAAATGAGATAACAAGTTTCTTTGATACAAAAGTTGTTGTAAAGGTAGGGTTTCTGTTAAAAGCTGATTTAACAGTAAAAATGCATGGAGTAGATATTCAGAAGAATCAATCCAAGGTTAAAAGCATAAGTTGGTGTTGGCTTTCTGCCATCAACTTATCCTGCCCAATCTACATCTGAAAGATAGTTTAACCAGAAATTTCCCTTTTTAGGAAGTATGTTTTTATAGAGTCCTTTGACTAGATTCCATGCTATCGGTGGCTTACATATCTTGTCAAGGTCACCTAGGACTGCTGGCCTCATCTGCACCCACTTGGGGGTTTTGAATCCTAGGTCTACGCATTAATACAAGCCCTATCACCTTCTCTTCTTGCTAGACCACAACCACGGGTAGTAAGAAGGATGATATACCTCAACATTCTCTTTCCTCTTGCATTCCAATTCACCATTCGACACTCTTCAAAAAATCTTTTGACAACATACTAATCATTTTTACTCTGGTTTTAGTTTGTTGTGAGATAAATAAAACCATATTCAAGTTGAGGATACATTTTTAATCTACGATATGCGATCTTTATATGTCTTCCATTTTACCTTTGTTGGTGTCCTATTTGGATTATATTAATTTTCTATCTAAACTTTTCAAGCAATTTGATTGCACACTTTATGATATAAATATCTCGTCTTCTTGCTACCAAACTTCAATTCCTAAAAAATAATGGAATAATTCTAAATCTATCATTTAGAAGGTTATACAAAAGGGTACCTTTTTCTTCATCAACCAATTGGGTACTGTTACTTGTGATTATTAGATCATCAACATAAACCACCATAACATTTCTTGCACCTTCTTTTGCTTTAGTCTCTTTCACCTTCTTTTGTTTTAATATGAAGTTTACTATCTAATCAGTTATTTTAAATCTTCAGGATCTGAGATGTTGGTCAATATTTTGATTCAACCTTCAAATCATACAATGCTTTAATAAGCCTGGATACCAACTTTTCTTTACCTTGACAACAAATCCTTGTTGCGCCTCCATAAACACTTTATCTCCATTCAAGAACACACTTTTAGTGATCAACTGTGCTACCATGGCCAACAACAATCTTATGGTGGTCAACTTTGTTTTAGGAGCAGAAGTCTGGAAAGTCTCTTCATAGTTTATTCCATCATGTTGTGCATATCCTTTTGCAACAAGCTTGATTTTGTACTTATCAACTGAACCATCTACTTTGAACTTTGTTCTATATACCCATTTGCAACCTATTGTCTTTTTATCTGGTGGCAACTCTACTAAACTTCCAAGTCTTGTTTTGCATGTAGGTCTCATACTCTGCTTTTATTGTATCTCTAACTTTTTTGCCTTTCACAAGCCTCTTCAAAAGAAATAAGACCATGGGAGTTAACAACTTCACTCATCAATGCAATATATACTTGATAAGGTGGTTTGGTATCTCATCTAGTTTTACATTTTGATTATATTTATTAAACCATTTTCACTTCTTCTGCGCATTGCTTGGTTGTTCTTCTTCGTCCTTCAATTCTACCTCTTCTTCTTCATGATTTTTTTCTTCTGCATTAGTAGGGCATTTTTATTCATCTTCTTCTACTTGCTGTCTCCTTCTAGATGTGAGAGGAGTTTTGGTTTCTGGTTGTTCCTGTACCTGCAAACTTCCATCTTGCAACGGGTTGCCTGCCCTTGTGGAGGTTTTCCATTAAAAATTAATTTTTACAAACATGACTTTCTTATCGAAATATCATATAACTTGAGTGCTTTCAAGTCTATGCTATGCTATAACCAATGAATACTTTTTATTTTTTCTTCTGACTTATATCGTGTCGTATTTGGACTGTTGTGCAATCATATGCCTAACAACCAAAAACTCTTAATTTTTTTACCTATATCCTAATCATGGCTCCTCAGGTATCATACTATGAACTTGCTTTTTAGGATTTCTATTCATATAAAAACATTTTCATCTCAAGATTCATCTAGCCATCTTCATAATTGATTTATTCTTCCACTCCACTACATTTCTGTTGGAGTGTGCGGCCACTATTGTTGGTCTCCTAATGCCTTGTTGCAGAAAACAATAAATTCATTTGATGACTCCTCACCTCCTTGGTCTCTTTGCAACACATTAATATTTATACCACTAGTATTTCTCATCAACGTTTTCATATCTTTAAATGTCTTCAAAACTTGTGATTTATTTTTCAGAAAATATATCCAAATATCTCTTGGAAAATCATTAATAGATGTAACAAAATATTTCATACCCCTAAGGGACTGAGTTCTCATTGGACCACATAGATCAAGTGTGAATTAATTCAAGTCCCTCTGTTCCTCTTGGTTTCCATCATCAAATTTAATTCAACATTGTTTGCAAAACATGCCTCACGGACACCTTTCTACTCTTGTATTTGTGGTACACCATTCACCACATTATGCTTGTTGGCCAAATCAAGGTAGAAATAATTCAGATGACCATGCTTTTCATGCCAAAGCTGGTTCTTCAAACTGGAATTCTTATTGCTTGCATGAAATTCTTTCAAATCTGTACATATCATAACATAATACAGGACCCAGGAGGAATATTAGAGCATAGTTTTACATGGAGTTTGGTCATATGACAAACAACCAGGCAGAAGCATGTGCCGTGCTCCAAGGTCTGTCATTAACACAACAATGTAGCATACGAAAGTTATTAGTATTTGGGGATTCCACAATCATCATCAGGCATATGATTCATGGTACAACTCCAAAGGACAATAAGTTGGCTCACTTTTTTTCGAATTAGAACCCTCAAAGGAAGTTTTGAATGGTGCAATGGTTTCATGTCCTATGTGTCAACAATGAACAGGTGGACACACAAGCAATCTTGGCACATGTGAAAAATTGGGGCAATTAATAGTAGATGGATATGAGCATTATCAAAACATTCCATAGCCATGTATTTGGATCAAAATGGGAATTTTATGGTCTAGTAAGAAGAATATTTTGTTTAATCTCTCCTCAGGGGCAGGACACTGGTTGTCTCTTTCTTTGTACTTCCCCTCATTGTTGACTTCACAACTTTTATATTATAATAAAATTTTCAGTTCTTGTTTAAAAAAAAATTACGCTTATTTGTGTACTATGGCTAATATTATTGTTATTCCTCTTTGATCGAAACATTGCTTCTTCTAGAAAATGAAAAGAAAATTTTCCTTTGAAACGAAGGACATAAAGGATATTTTAATGCTTTTATTACTGTTCCTTTAAATTCTTGTTGGTATTTCTCCTTTACCTCATACATGACATATTTTGTTATCGCTTAATATAATTATCAACGTTATTTTCACATTTATCAAGTTTTGAAAACTTTCCTCCCAGTTACATTTTTGGAAGCTCCAAAATTAAGATACCAGTGACCACAGACACTGAGAAGCTTCTACTTCCTATTTTACGAACATAAAAAGATTTTCCGTTCTAGGTTCATTCAACTTTGTAGTTTCATTACTCTGCAAAATTGCGCCTATGTCTGCCACCTTTTCCATTACATCCAGCTCTAGTTTTATTCCTCTGTGTTGCATCCCTTTTGAGACACTGAAAAGCATCTAGTTCTTTTTAGTCTGTTTTAGGCTCATTTAACTTCATAGTTTTATTATTCTTTGCAAAATTTCCTCTATGTCTACCACCTTTGCCTTTACATTTGCCTCTAGCTTTATTCCTCTGTTTTGTCAGAAAGCATTCCTCTTCTACGCTATTATTCTTTCCCGATAATTACAATATTAGGCTTGTTGGTTTGATAATTACCTTTTGTATTTTGTGAATTACTATTTGATTTTATTGCTGCAACTATTTTATCTGCTCTACCTCAAACCACACCCCATGACCATTGTGTTTTCCTGTGAATGTTTGTTTGGTCCTCATCTTTCTTCAATGTTTTATCTTTTTGGATAAGCAATCCTACTAATTCTGTAAATGATGGCACTTCAATTCTAGAAGAAACGCATAACAAGGTCACAAAATTATGGTACATGTATGGAGGGCTATTCAATAAAATGGTTACAAGCTCCATGTCTTCGATGGTGGTCTTAAGCATTGACAATTCATTTTCAAGTTGATGCATTTTTTGGACATGTTCTTAATTTCTTTCAGAAATCTTTAAATTTGTCTTAAAACCATAAGTTCATTTGGTGTTTCATATAAGCTTCTTAAATTACACCAGGTTTGGACAGCACAATTTATCATCTAATGTTTTGAAGAATGTCATCCTGGGGTTAAACAGTTATGAGAAGCAGGGCATTTTTGTTCTTATAATTGGTTGATCATTGCCTCAGATCTTCTGGTGTTTCTCCATTGAAAATCTCCCACGGGTCATGTATAAAATAATCCCTCTCCACCCTCTGTTTCCAAGCTGGAGAAGTTCTCCCATTCAATGTATGGGAGTCTGACAATTTTTTTTTTGAATACTAGCAATATTTCCTTGTATTTATGGAGAAAAATCTGTATTCAGCATCTTATCACTCCCAACCAGATATCTTAAAAAGTTCTCATTCCTCCAAAATCACCATTTTATTCCAAAAAGATTATATATCTTCTTATGGTTCCCAAATTTAAGTCTGCTTATTACCCATGATCAGATTTTTTAAAACTGTATTCCTCCAGAAAACAGAGCAGGGTTCCTTTTTCCACCTCAACAAACATAGAATTGTAGACATTCAAATTACTTATATCTCCTTTATGTTTAAAGAGGGATTTATTACATAATTGGAGGCTGAAGGAACAACGTCATATCTTTGAAGGACTGTTGCAAAATAAAAAAAATATTACATCTTCTACTGTCTTATGTTTATGCTTTTATAAATATATGTTGTTGCCATGGTTCGTATACATTTGCTCGGTATGCTGAAATATGGTATATTATCAAAGTTCAGATTTCTGCCCATCCGCTGTAAATATAATTTATTCTGAAAAAATAATTCCTTTTCTTCTTGATCAAAATTTCAGCTTGCAAAATTATGCACACCAGCAAATAATTCTTCACTGCATATAAAACTTGTGTCTCACTGCTGATGATATAGAAATATTTCTGTGAATGGATCCGTTGCGCTGACAAGTTTCTGAGTTCTCCTCTTTGCTGCACTGTTAGTAATTTAATTCACTGCTTCTGAGTATATACAATGTTTGGAACATTCTACGGCCACTTGAGGATGGTTTAGAGATATTGCTGAATCTGCATACCTGTGTCGGTCTGTTGTATGGGTTTGTTCTTGAGTGTGTTGCCATCCATACGTTTGTCTCTATCTTCTAGAAATGTCCTGATGCTGGATTTTTTGCTTGTTGATATGTTGGGTTAAGAGTCTACATCCGTTGCGTGGGTGGGTGATGTTGAAAATTTGCATCTGCCTCTCCTTGGACATTTGTTTCTTTGTTTTCCAAATGTGACAGGATTTTCTTCTCCCATATCCCCATCGATTTTTATTTTTTTCTGCTGTATGTGTTTCCCATGACAAAAGTCCTTTAGCCCTATTAAATATTAATGCTATCTCTAAGCTTTGTAACCTAAAAAAAGGAACTTATTTTATTTTTATTTTTAAAAATTTGGCATCAGAATACTGTTCTCAAGGAACTAGGTCTTCAGTGGTGGGTTCATTTAAAGAAATTTGTTGGTTTTGCATGTGTCTTTGGGAATTTCAGCTGACTGAGATGTAAACAAGAAGTATTGGGTGAGAGGGTAAAGGGTAATATGTCGGGGAGGGTTTTTAAAATTATTGAAGAACATGCCGGGAATTAAGAATAGGATAGTTATAAACTAATGGTATAAGCGCGAAACATTTTGCGGGCTATTCTAGAGATGGCTTTTAGGCAGGCTGAGAATGCAGCAAGATGATGGAGCTTAGTGAAATGAAATCGCCTTCACTAAGTGGGCACATGAGGTAAATTAAAGCGCAAAGTCTATTTTTTAGACTATGTCTGTTGCTTTTTTAGACATACGGAGCATAATTTGGGAATTCTGGCAAATTCTTGGGTTATGCGACAATGTCGGTAAAAATAGATGAGACCCTTATTTTTAGGACCCGAGCTGTTGCAGGCGATCTCTAAAATATGAAGTCAAATATTATTTACCCTTAATAATATTTTGACTATAAACGACGATTCTCTCTTGGCGCACTTCGGTTTGAGTCATGGAGGTGACTCATGCAAGCGGCACAGGAATCACGTGGTTCCCAAGGTTTGATCGCATCTTGCATGGTTGAGCGGTTAGACCCCACATTCTTGAGTTTTAGAGTTAACGGGACAGGTAGTGGAGTTGTGTTCTTTGTTTGTTTAGTTGAACTAGTTGGGATTAGTTAACTAACTAATCAACTAGATATGGTAGATAAATTAAATAATATTTAATTTACTAAATATTAACTCATTAGTCAACTCAAGAACACTTCGGTTCACTACGATTACGCCAGTCGGTTCGGTGGAGACGGTGGAAGAGGTAGATGGGGAAAGGAGTGAAGTAAAGCTATCTGATTGGTAGATTTGGGTACATGGTGCATTACCCCGCGGAGGAATTGTCCAGAGGTGGGTGCTAAAGAACGATCGAGCGAGATCGAACCTTGAACCTCAACCATATACGAATAGTGGGTTCTTTAGCAGCAATAGAGCAAGGAAATTGACGAGGAGTTTTGAACCTCGGACTTGTTCAAAAGCTGAGTCGGTGTGAGTAACCATGAGAGAGTACGAGTACTTGTGAGGAGTATTGTACTTGTTTGGTTATAATTTGGCATAGGTTGTAGTATGCCCCAATAAGGCTAGCGAGTTTTCGTATGTTTCTTCCTTCTATCAACGAGTTCAATGACCCGATCTGAATTGATGTGAATTACTTCGTTATTTCCGCATGTGACGATTAATTGTAGAAGAAGGTTATGTGTTATGTATGCAATTCGAAATTGATATATGACCGAGGTTAATCTTCGGTGAATAAGTGATTTATTCAGCTAATTTCTACATGGTATCGAGAGGAAGATTAATTGTCGAGATCTATTACGGTGATTGCAAACTTATTTCCTCGGACGAGAGTCTGCATGCGAGCCGGTAGCCACCTCCGGAATATTCATCCTTCTTTGTAAGGTGAAAGATACGGTGAATGCCAACTGAGTCAATCTCTGATTTGGAAATAATTTGTTTTCAAGTGTAGATCGGAAGCGATAGAGCTTGGAGTTTGGAATTCGAATTTGCGAAGGTTATTCTTCTTGGTACGGTGTTGAAGATGTCTTCTTTAATGAATTTCTGAAAAGCAGAAGCTAATCAACAAGAAGGGTTCGAACGTATGACCATGGAAAAGAATCGAAGATGGAAGCATAGATGTTCAAAATAATAGTGGCGGGGTGAATGCACGAAGAAGGTCTGGCAAAACCACCGATGCAGCTACATCCGATGCGTGGCAGAAGATAGTACAATGCTCGAAGAGATCACATTGGAGAAGGCGTAAAGGATCATATTATCAACTGGAAGAGCTGGCGAAGTATTTAATGAAGCAGCGGATCTATTCGAGTAAGTGACCAAAGGCGTGACTCAAGAACAAACAAGAACATCAAAAAAGATGAAGGCGGCTCAATATCGCTAATATCACAATTCGCACGTCATTCGCGGAGATGAAGCGGGAAGTATGGGAAATTCTCGATGAGATATGGTGTTGTCTCTTGAAATTCGACTACCAAAGCTTGCCCTCATATCAAGAAGAAATAAAGGTGCTCCGATAGTGGAAAATTTCTTGAGATAGAGCATACTAAGCAGATGCTGTCTGAGAAGAATAGAGACTTCTATAGAATGGATGACTATCAAGGGACGATGAAAAAAAAAAACTGTGACTTTGAATGTCAAAGCCTGGAAGAATGTGAAAACCTCTCGTGCAAGATAGGGGCAAGAAGCGGGATATGGGGACGGAGAAAGTGGGGAAATGTTTTCAACGCTGTAACGATCACGGACATTATGCTACCAATTGTCAAAGAAGAAGAAGAACCATCTGGAAGGATGCGGATAGGACTTTGGCTTCACGGTTTCGGCTTGACTTTTCCGCGATTGCATGCTTGGTTTCAAGTGTGATGGGATCGGTGTGGTTCTTGGACAGCGGTGCGTCATTTCATATGACGGGAGATCGGAGTTGTTCTCGGATGCGGAGGACAAGTTTGGAGTATGCACATCGAGATGGCGATGAGCGGTAGATCTGATGCGGCGGTATCGGTACGTATCCTTTCGGAAAGTCACAGTAAACCCTTTGTCTTAAAGGATGTCATGCATGTACACGGATTGAAGAAGAACTGATTTGATACTTGATGTTGGAGGATAAGGGTTATGATGTGGTCTTGATGGGGAAGGAAAAGCTTTCTGTAACGCGGTAAGACTCTTGGAGAGACCGGAAGATAGGGGTTCCAAACTCGGGAACCTTTATCGGTTGCGGGTAGATGACTAACGCTGACTATGGCATGCAAGGGGCAGAATGTGGTGGCCCAGGGATGATGAGCGAACTATGGCACGAGAGATTGGGCCATCTTCACCATGGAGCTTTGAAGGTCTCTGCGTGATTTCTACTAAGAAAGCACTGGAAGAAAACAGGCTATAACGAGCGTCCGGATCGGTGCGGGGTGTACTTTAAGTATGTGGCCACCTTTCACGAGAGGATAGTCGCGCCATGACGATCGACGGTCACACGGACGTGTGTGGTCCTTTCTCACCATTGTGACGAAATAGAAAAACACGAATTATGTGATCTTTGTTGATGATTTCTCTCGAAGTCTTTGGATCTTCTTCATGTCGAAGAAGAAGCGATACATTCGCGGGGATTACGTGAGTTTAAAGCCTTTGGTCGAAGGAGTCGGGGAAGAAGGTGATTGCTCTAAGGGGTGATAACGGTGGTGAATTCATCTCGGCTAGATTAAAGGAGTTACAACAGCTGAGGTTCGGAAGGACTCATCGCACCCCCATAACCTGACAAACGGGGTGGGCGGCGGAAGAACGAACGATCGGGGGTGCTGGCGATGTTCGTGATGCAGACCTGTGCACGGCTTAAAACGGCTGAGACGAGGCATGCAATACGGCGGTATGTACGAAGCCGTTGTCCTCACAAGGTTCTTGGCATGAGTACCGTGGAGAGCCTTGATGAGGGCTTGGGGCTGTCTTCATTGGTTGGGTTCCTCACTATCCCCTTACTGGCCAAAATCAGAAGAAAAACGGATCTGGCCTACTTTGAAGTTGGAATATTTGTGGGGTACAACGATACACCTCACAGCTTGCTCTAGGTGTATGTACCGGACGATCGCACGGAGGAGGTGGTGTGATGGCAGTGAGGACTATAAAATTCCGGGAAGGCCATGCAGTGTTGGGCTTGGAGGGCTACACTTGCATGCGGATGAGGCGTACAGGTTCCTTTCAGGGACGGGATGTGGATCAGCCATGGAAGGTTCAGGAGGGGTGGGACTCCTCGGGCAGCTCTGATAGTGGGGCCATCTTGCACTACGGAAGGGTGAAGCCGTAGCTCGGGATCTGAAGAGTTGTAGGACCTGCCTACGGCCACAGTATGACGGAGACGATCCCACGGATCAGTGCTGGATACATGGCTCTTATGAGTCAATGTGTTGTAATGAGCCATCCTCTTTGAGGAAGGCTTTGTGGAGGAACCATGGAGTTGATGCCATGATGAAGAATATGATTCGATCCTTGAGCAGTCACATGGAGATTATCCAAGACCGGTTGGGAAATCGGTTATGGGATCGCGATGGATCCTACAAGGTAAACGGTAGTACAGCGGGAGTGTAAATGGCGGGTGTCTTGGCGCTCTCTGAATCGAGGATTGACTATGAGAGACTTTGCTGTCGCAGAGTACTCTTCCATACGGACGATCCTTGCTCTCTCGTGAAGACGGAGGATGGGGTGGCACATTCATGGATGGATGCTGAAATTGCGTTCATAGTAGGTGTGGGAAGGAGGTTGTTGCTCAGAAACCTTTGTAAGTTTTGAGATCTTCGAGTGGAGATGCATGTGTGTGCCGACTCAAAGAGAGAACGCGCGCGGGCTGAAACAACACCTACGTGGCCCCCTTTTTTTTTCCGGACGGGGCGCTTCCCTTCCCGCCGGCGGGCCCCCGCCGGGGGGGGGCTGAATCCTTCTGTCTCGGGGTGTGGTCGGCCAACTCCGTCATCGTCTGTGTGAATGTCCCCGGGTTCCCCCAACCCAACGTAAGCAGTTAATCTCATGCAAGGAGATCTTGAGTTTGAGATGAAGGACACAGGCATCCTTCATTATTTCCTGGGATTGGAGATTTAGCGGCGCAGTGGAAGGGGCCCCATTTTGTTTCTCGGGGCAAGTATGCCGGGGAGATTACGGAGGTTCAGCATGCGGGGAGCAGGCACATTGATACCCTCTTCACAGGTTGGAGGAAGGAGATGCTACTTCGGAAGTGATGGGTCTGTATCCTCCCGACGATTGGTGGGGTCGTTGATGTATTTGGTCGATATGACCGGGTATATGCTATGCGATTAACCAGCTTTCGCAAGCTATGGTTAAGCTGCAAGCTCTTTTGGAAGGCGGGCAAGCATGTATTGCGCTATATCGAGAGGCACATCGGGATATGGTTCATGGTACGGACGGGAGGATGAGTTAGGCGGTAACGCCGAGGCATCGGTATCATCACATCGGGAGATTGTGTTCGGCGGAGGATCATGATGCTTTCCTTGTGATGTTCCCACGGAGGATCGGGATGCGACATCACGACGAGCGCTCTCGGAGCAAGTTCGAATTCCACGGAGATGAGGATAGAGGTTACTTCGGATGATCTCGCTATCTTGAAGGCACGAGGAAGGGAGTGTTGAGAATGCGACAGATGATGGAGCTTAGTGAAATGAAGTCGCCTTCACTAAGTGGGCCAAGTGTAGATTAAAGGCGCAAAGTCTATTTTTAGACTATGTCTATTTTTAGACATACGAAGCATAATTTGGAATTCTACTTGGAGATTCTTGGAGTATGCGACATGTCGGTAAAAATAGATGAGACCCTTATTTTAGGACCCAGGCTATTTTTAGGCAGTCTCCTAAAAATATGGAGTCAAATATTATTTACCCTTAATAATATTTTGACTATAAGCAATGATTTACTCTCTTGGCGCACTTGATTTGAGTCATGGAAGTGAGCCTCATCACTGTGAAATGACGGAATCACGTGGTTGCAGGTTTGATGGCATCTTGCATAGTTAGCTTGATTAGACTTCGGTAAGCGAGAATTTGGAGGAGTTAACGGGACAAGTGAGTAGGTTGTGTTATTTTGTTTGTTTTTAGTTGAACTAGTTGGGATTAGTTAACTAGCTAATCAACTAGATATAAAGGTGGTCGGTCGTAATATTAGTTTTATGAAGATGTTAATAAGATTTAGTCCAACTCAGAACACTTCGATTCACTACGGTGCATGATCGATTCGATGGAGACAGTGGAAGAGGTAGATGAAAGGGTAGTACGTATACGGTTAGTAGATTTGTTTTGCATGAGATTTGCGTACACTTGGAGGGTCGTCTGGGCATTCTATGATGAAAAAGTTCGAACCTTGGACATCATTTATCCTCCGTATAATTCTTAATAAAGGCAAAAATGATTAGCGAGAGGGTTGAACCTCGGACTTGTTCCGCGGGTCGGATTGTGAGTAACTTCATGAGAGAGTCATGTGGGGTGGTATGGAGTATTGTACTTGTTTGGTTATAGGTTTTCATTATAATATACACGATAGGCTGAGAGTTTTCAGCTATAGGCTTTCCCCATACATCTTTGAGTTAATGTGTGATTGAATTGATGTGAGATTACTTGTTATTTCCGCATGTGACGATTAATTGTAGAAGGAGTTATGTGTTATGTATGCAATTCGAAATTGATATATGACCGAGGTTAATCTTGATGAATAAGTGATTTATTGACTAATTTCTACGGGGAACCATATATTTTTTGCGGTGGAGACACGGACAATGCGGGCATGGCGCGGGTGAAGGTGCCAGAGCACTTACTTGCGTTATAGCGTTTTCGTTTGCGTTGACATGCTCGTATGGGTTCCTGGTGTTTCAACGTGAGTTTTGCGATCATGGCACTTCGCTTTGTTTTATGTCCTCATAATATTCAACATCTTTGTATCCATCTTTTATGTGTTCCTAGGCACGTGCCATGTTACTTTTCATTTCAATTTTTAACGAATATTAGTTGCGGAATCGACAAAGTATTGTATAGAACAATGTTATCAGGTCCTATTGGGATCCTAAATTATAGGAAAGCAGAAAAATTCTGGCACTATTTAAGAAGGAAATAGGGAGGGTGACTTTTATGTTTTACGACACATATTTAATTTTAGAATGTGGGGTGGGCCATAAGTAAGCACTCTTAAGTATGCGTTTGCACGGATGGATGTGCTGTCTACACATATGTTGAGAAACAATTTTTATTTAAATTATTTGTCGATTAACTTAAGATCTCTTGTGTCGAAAACCTGGATGGTGTAAATCAATGTTGGTAATTGAAAAATTCCTCATCTAAATAGCAAAGATCCTAAAAAGCGAATACTATTTATTTATTTATATTGTTGTCGAAGGAAATTCAAGGTGTTGTCTTCATATTCTACGTGTTTTTGACTAATTTTAAAATCTGCTGGTCATACATGATGATTCCAAAAACTTGATTATAAATTTCCTTGTCTTTTTTGTTAGTTGGGAACGTGTCTTTGGACAGCGACAGAGATCCCGGACTCAAAGAAGTACAGTTATTAAAGATCTTACGTCAGACTCGTCTCCAATTCGGAATGGTTATTTCCCGATTTAGGCAGTGAAAGAAGATGAATTTATGGTTTGTTTAGAGTTGTTGGGGGTAATTGAGTCTTTAGGCTAAAGCCTCGTAGTTTTGTAACGTTACTCTTTAAATACGGAAGTTTTTACCTTGGTTTTGTAACCTTGAACTATAACTCTTTTGATATATTGCATAACATTGGTGAGATTGGAGTAGTAGAACCGCGTACAAATTCGATTTACCTCTCAAAGAATTGTCCTCCTTGCTCATTCAAAGCTGGGCCCAAACTTTTGTTGGTTATAATAACTTGCATGCAAAATTCATAGATCATTACACGTCCAAACCGACTTTAAACCTTGGTGACATTGCATTCAACATGAATTTTCAAGTATGATTTACATGTATCGATCAAAACTATGATTGTATCTATATTTGATAATGCAAGTTGAATACAACATACAATACATAGGAGTGCTATGGATATGAAGTTCAATATGAAATAATCTATTGTTGCTACTATTACTTTGATACCATGCTATAAGAGTGCAACTCTTCCGATGACATTTATTAGCGTGAAGAAACTTTGTGGATTTGTATTTATTTGGCACTAAGATTTGATAAACAGATGAGTTGCGGTTTTGAAACTAAGTAGAATTTGGTAGAAAGTTTAAGTTATGTAAGCAATTCATAATGATATATTGCCAATGTTTCTCTTCGTTGATACAACTTTCAGTGTGAAAAGCGAGTTTTGAGCCTAAGCCATTGCATTATCAATGTGTGAGCTCAAGCAAACCTATATATTGTTACATAACACAATTGTTACAGAACACGAATCCTAATTTTTGTAGGTTTAAGGTTATCACAAGTTTGCTTTATTGTGGTCAAATTTGTGGAGGTTATCTCAAAATTTGTTGGAAATTACCATGGATCTAAATTTCTTATGAACTTTATTGCCTATTACAAACTTTGGTGCAAATTGTTGATGGTCTCACTTAGTGAAGATTCTCGATATTAATGAAAATTTTTGTGTGCATGCATGAGAGTTAGGTGAAAATGCTCAATGTTATTGTTGCATTAGTGTGATAAATATGGGATAATACAAAGCATAGTTTGAAGATTAGTCTAAGTTGAATCATTGCCTAATCAACTTAGTCGAAGGTTGATTGTTGGTTGAGCAGTTAATTGTTGGGTTCATTGGACATAGAGATGTTTTTTCTTAGAATACCCAAGGGCAAATGAAGCCCATCATGGGCTTCTCTTTGTAATTCTCCACCAGTAGACAATGTGCACATCCAAATATCTCAACCTCAATATCGGGGAGTGCTAGTAGCATAAGTAACAATATTACACTTAGTAGAACTAGGAGACGCGTTTTCCAAAGTTTGCATGAGAACTACTTCACCGAGTCACCATGTGCCATGCTTGGGTCTGATGGTTAACTAACTAGCTCATGGTTACTTCTACATATCTTCATGGAACCAACATCGAACTCCACTAGACAACGATTATACATTTTATTACTAGTGATTCGCCATTGTACGGTGATTTTGCCATGATTTAGAAGATAATATAATCTAAGTGAGAGATTCGCAAAAAAATTATATATACATATTATATTATTAATAAAATCGCCTTCCATTTTTCCATATATGTCATGGGAATTCACCCATTTATTAGTAGCACTATGGCATAAGTTTACGCGGGGTTCTTAAAATTTTCACTGATAAACATGTAAAAAACAAAAAGAAAACTTGAATAAAAAAATAATAATTAAAATAAAATGAAAATCTTAAAGTCTTGAATGGAAATTTGAAAAAAATTAAAATAGGCCAACATTAAAATATACTTGTTTTGGATGGTGAGGCCAATCAAATTTAATTTAGAACTCTTTCAAGTCTTGGAGAGAGGCAATAAATTTTAATTTTAAAACTCGTTTTCTCTTTCAAGAGAGGACATGAGATGAAGGCAATGTGTGCTGAAAGGAACATATAGATATCGATAGAATATCTCCTCAAATAATCTCGCTCACGGTACCTTATTTTGCCCCAATCTTATAGAATCTCCTCAGGACATAGCTAAGAACATTTTAAATTTAAATAAATTAATTAAAATTCTTATTCAAACATGCGTATAAGGGTGGCAGAATAACAACTGAGAACAGAATTGAGGGAAAAAAAATATAGTAATGAGGTGAAAAAGAAAACCAAGGAAAAGAAAGAAGGAAGAAGGCATCGTCAGCTTTCTATATACACTTCTTTTTTTAAAGGATGAATAAATGAAGCAATTTTAAAACTTTGTTTTTTAGGACGATGGTGAAACCAATTTGAAACTTTGGAAACGTGAACTAATTTTAAAGAAGTAGAAGATGAGATGGATGGAAATATATCCGTTGGAAAGAAAAGTTGTTAATATGTGAAATGGTTATTACAAGAGGAGCCATCTATTATTAGAAGAAACACTATTAATATCTATAGAATCTTTTCATGGGATTTTTAATACAAGTATAAAAAATGCTAATTTTCTAAATATAATTGAGGATGGTGTCAGTTACAAATTATAATTCAGGGTTGAAAAAGTAGATGAGGATGGACTGCAATGTATCCATATGTTGGTACCATTTCATTTTCCCTCTCATCTAGTTTTGGTTTAGTTGAAGCATTCGATATGTGTGTATGCATGAGTGTCCCTCACGAGTCCAAGTACAACTCTATTTGTATGCTTCCGATTTGTGCGCTATTTTGAATTTGAGTCTGGTAAACACGTTAAACACCTGTGTAAACGGTAAGCGGTGTGTGTGAATCATTCTAGGTAACGCTGAATCTTAAGTGTTCTGAATCTGAAATTCAAAGAGGTGGAGTAAATGAAAGACTCTCAATCACTACTCTCTCCATTAGTTTGTTATGTATTTTAATTTATTTATTGTTATGTTTTTGTTTTTATTTTTTTCTTTGTTTTTTTCTTTTGTTAATGAGTATTTACTTTTATTGAATAGAAACTTAAATGTGAAACCAACCTTGTAATGAGTATTTTTGTTAATTATTTTTTTCAACACGGTTATAATAAAGCTCATCATCTGTAAAATCAGTATATAAAGGATGGTGGCTCAAAAATGTCAAACCATCTCTGGAGTGAATAATTTGTTTTAATCAATAGTTTCTTTTTAATTGGGAAGATTTAATTAGAGATAGATTTTCCTCAACTTTGCCCTATTAGATAACCTAGTCCTTTCTTCAATTTTCAGAAGCCACAAAAACATGAAATTTAATATGCATGTACACATGTTTAACATTCCAATGCGTTTCATTTTTCATTTTCTCCATTGGTATAATTTCAATGTAATTAATCTATATTTTTGTTTTTGATTTAAATTAATTTTATTTATTTGTGAGATTTTTTTTGAATTTGAATTTTGTTAAATTAAATAAATATAAATTATCACCTAAGTTCTAGAAAATGTTATTTAAAATATACACAAAAAAAATTTAATTGAAAAACATCGTTTTCAATTAATCATTATTATTCAGTAGATATTTTCTATCTAATTAATCAGACATTTGGAACGATCAAACCGTAGCAACATGAGGTTGGCCAATGATATTTTAATTGTGTGAGTGAAGTTATTTGATTCACAACAAATATTATAATTAAGGATATATTATAATGATTTTTCAAGGATATATAAAACTTTTGTAACATAATCTATTTTACCTTAAATCAATAATATTAAATAATTCTTTATTAACATTATTTATTTTATTTAATTTTTAATCATTTTTAAAATTTAAGAGTAATTAATACTTTTATTTAATTTTACACTATATTTTTATATATTAATAAAAATGTATATAATATACAATGAAAATGTTAACATATATTATAAAGATAATAAATGTTTGCATATAATATTTAAATCTATATTATAAAGGTAAATTATCATGTATTTTTAGAATTGATTTCTAATATTTGTTTTATGAAATGTCTCCTTCTATTATGTATATATTTTTTTATAAATTTTTATATATTAAGTTAAAGCTAGAGTGGGATAGAGTAGACTAGAGTATTCTAGGCTAAGTGCAAGTAGGTTAACATAAACTTAGCTAAGATATAATATGCTAGTTTAGAGTAGGCTTGGATATGGTAGGTTATTCTAGGCTAGGATAGGGTATGGTAGGTTATGTTAGATTAGAATATAGTAGTCTAGGGTTAATTTATGAATATATTATGCTAGGGTAGCATAGGTTAATATAGGCTTGGTGACAAGGGAAGTAGGCTAGGATGAAAAAGTAGGTTGGGTTAGGCTAGGAAATATTGGAGTGTATAATAAGTAGGCTAGAGTGGACAAGGCTAGAAGCCAGGCTAGATTGGGTGATTGAATAGGCTATACTAGTGTAGACTAGTATAGTGTAGGCTAGGCTAGGGTAGACTAGTCTAGGCAAGGTTAGGTTGGGATAGAACAAGTTAGGCTAGCATAGGTTGGAGTAGGCCGGGCTAAGCCATGGTAGGATGGGGATGGGGTAAGCTAGGCTACGATGCGCGAGGCTGGGGTTAGGGTGGGGGGCTAGAGGCATGTAAGAATATACTAGGCTAGACTCGATTATGAGTCCCTACAGGTTCTAAGGAGCGACTGAGAAGAAACACTGTAGGTAAGTATGATAAGGTAAGAGCTGAGCTAGAGTAGGTTAGCTAGAGTAGGCTAGGCAGGATAAGATTAGGCTAGGGTAAGCGGGAGTAGGCCCAAGGTAAGCTGAAATGCGCTATGCGAACTAGGATAGAATATGCAAGGTAAGAGTAGATTAGGCTAGAGTAGGCTAAGATATTTTAAGCTAGACTAGAGTAGGTTAAGCTAAGGTAGTATAGCCGGGGGTGAGCTAGGCTAGGCTGGGCTAGAGTAGGCTGAAGTAGGGTAAGGTGAGGTGATGGTCCTGATATGCTGCGAGATAGGCTAGTACACTAGAGTAGGCTGGAAAGAGTAGGTTCGACTAAGTAGGCTAGGAGTAGAAATGGTGGGGTTAAGGCTAGAGTTAGGCTAAGCTATAGTAGGTAGTCAAGGGTCGCTGAATACGATAGGCTAGAGTAGGGTTGGGTTACCCATAATGGAGTGAAAAAGGCCAATCTTAGAGTGGGATAAGACTCGAACATGTTCTGATGAGCCTTGCTACGCTAGGATGAAGCCCTATCTTAAATAGGCTAGACTAGGTGACTCGGGGCCTAGGCTAGGGTAGGCTGAGAAGTAGGCTAAAGCTAGGAGTGAGTTAGGGTAAGCTAGGGTAGGTTAGGTGAGGTAAGCTAGGGTAGGATAAGTTAGCTAAGCTAAGGTAGGCTAGAGAGCGAGGCAGACAGGCTGGAGGTGTGTGGGTCGGGACAGCCTATGGTAGGCTAGGGTACGGTAGACACAGAGTAGGATAGTATAAGCTAGCTAGTCAGTTCAGGCTAGAAGTAGGCTAGGCTAGAATAGTGTAGGAGATGCAAAGGTAGGCTAAGGTCAACTAAGCTAGGTTAGGGCTGAACCCGAGGGTATGCTAAGCTAAGTCACCTAAGCTATGGTAGGCTAGGCTAGGCGAGTAGGCTAAGATAGGCGAACACGGTAGCCTAGTGTAAGTAGTCAGTCTGACCTGGAGGTAGGGTAGACAAGAATAAAACAAGAATGGTAAAACTGGGGAGTAAACTGAAACTATCTTGCTGGCAGACTCTAAGTATCTTTGGGTAGTAGAGTAGGATAGGATAGAGTAGGTTAGGCTAGAATATATTAGGCTACACGAGACTATGCTGGCCTAGGCTAGAGAGACAGGACTGGACTTGGGAGTAGGCTAGTATAAACTAGGCCTTTGGATAGTAGGCTAAAGTATTCTAGGTTAGGCTAGGCTAGAGTAAGCTAGGCTAGACCAGAGTAGGCTACCGCTAGAGTGGGCTGGGAGTGAGCTGAGGGATGAGTGAGTTTCAGTTCTCTTGCATCCAAATATAGAAATAGGGAGGGGATGGGATTATGCTAGTAGGTTCTGTGTGCGGCAGAACAGATGCAATATTCGACCTGGCACTTCAAGGTGACATCGAGCTATCTTGAAGCTGAGAAATTTAGGCTAAGCGAGCTGGGGTAGGTTGGGCTTAAGTAAATAGGCTATGGTAGGCTATGGTAAGATAGGTTTAGGACAGATAACGGTAACCTAAATGGGATTAGGCTACCTTTAAGTGGAACAAGGTTAGGCTAGGCTATGGTAGCCTAGAGTAGAAGATGACAGGTGCTGAGTGAGGATATTATAAGCTAAAGGCTAAGTTAGTAGGCTAAAGTACGTTATGTTAAGTATGCTAGAGTAAGCAGACACACTAGAGTAGGCTAGGCTAGGAGTGAGCTAGGGTAGGCTAGGCTAGAATAAGATGAGAACTCGTAAGAGAGATATAGTAAACTAAATTAGTACTCTATGCTAGAAGTAAGCTAGGCTAGGTTACGGTAAAGTAGGGTAGGATGGAGTTAGAGTAGAGTAGGTTAGGTTAGGCTATGACATATTACACTAGGCCATAGTAGGCTAGGTAGGCCTTAGGCTAGGCTGGAGTTATGTTATGGTAAGCTATGTTAGGGTAGAGTAAAGCTAGCTTGGGATAGGCAACTCTAAGCTAGGCTAGGATAGAATAGTTTAGGATGTGTTGGGCTAGACCAAGCTAGGCTAGGTATGCTAGGCTATGTTGGAGTAGGCTAGGCTAGGCTAGAGTAGAGTAGGGTAAGATGGGAAAGGATAACCTACATTAGATTAGGCTAGGCTAGGCTAGGAAAGGAAGTGGGTTCTGAGCTAGGTAGGCTAGGGTAGGCTAAGCTAAAAGTAGGCTAGGCTGGGATGGAGATTAGGCTAGCCCAGGCTAGTTTTAGTTAGACTAGGCTAGGCTCGACTAGGTTAGGCTATATTAAGCTGGGCTAGGTAGGCTAGGCAGGGTTTGTGCGAGTACACAAGCCTAAATTAGGTTAGGCTAGGCTAGGTAGTATGCTAAGTTATGTTGGGCTAGAATAGGTTATGCTAGGCTAGGCTAAAGCGATGGTAATTATAGGATATGCGTTAGGCTAGGCTAGGTAGTGTATGCTAAGCTATGTTGGGCTAGAATAGGTTATGCTAGGCTAGGCTAAAAACGAGAGTAGGTAATTATAGGATATTCTAGGGTAGGATGGAGTAGGCCAGGCTTGAGTATGTTAGGGTAGAGTAAGCTAGGTTATTTATAGGCTAGAGTAGACTAGAATAAGCTATGATAGAGTAGACTATACTAGGTAGGCTAGGTTATAGTGGGCTAGGTTAGGATAAGTTAGAGTAGGATGAGCAACGTAAGAAAATAAGGCTAGGTTAGAGTCGTTTAAGCTAAAGTAGGGTTGGCTAGGATGGATTTGGCTTCAGAGCTGGAAGTAGGTTAGGCTAGGATACACTAGAGTAAGCTAAGAAGTTAGGGTAGATTAGGTACAACTTATAGTAGGCTATATTGGGATTGGATAGGATTGAGTGTGATAAATTAATGTATAATTGTATCGGAAGTGAGGTAGCTTAGGCTATTCACAATCTGGGCTGGGTTGGGCTAGAGTACACTAGACTTAGCTTCGGTGGGTAGGCAATGTTCTGGATCGAGTAGACTAGGATAGGCTCATGTAGGCTAGGCTTGGATATATTAGGCTAGGATAGAGTAGGCTTTGAAAGAGTAGGAAAAGGGTAGGATAAGCTAGGTTGTATTAGATGAGTTCAGTGTGCAGGAAGTCATGTGGTGCACCTAGTCCCAGGCTTGAAGTAGGATATGCTAGGCTAGAGAAATTTAGAGTGAAGTAGGCTAGGATAAACTATAGTAGGCTTGTCCCCAAATAGGCTATCATATGCTTAGAGTAAGTTATGGTAGCCTAATATGGGATAAACTGAGCTAAGATACAATAGGCTAACATAGAGTAGGTTAAGATGAGCCAAAGAGACACTAGGTTAGAACATGAAAATCTAGAGTAGGGAAGGCTAGGTATTCTATGGTAGGCTAGTCTAGAGTAAGTTAAGATAAATACATAAAAACATAAGAATAGGCAGGGTACAATAATCAGGGTGGGGATAGAGTAGGGTATGATAGGATATGATAGAGAAAATTAATTTGGCATGGCTAGGCTAGATACTCCGGAGACATGCTAGATTGGGATAAACAGGTTAAGTTAGGTTAATGTTATAAGGTGATCTCTGAGATCTAATTAAATGGAATAAAATTTAAAATTCCAAAAGTTAAAGAAATGGTTCCTTGTTGAATACCTCGATGAAGTAATTCCAATGTAGCTTGAATTGTGTGAGTGGAATGCATGTGAAAGAAATGGAAGTTTTAAGAGATTGATCAATTGGGAAAAAGTTAAAGTCAAAGGTGATGGTAAATACACCATTCTAGAACTGACATATGGAATAGAGTGGAGATGGCATTAGGTTTTAAATCAACAATTGACAAGGTAAGTGAAATGACAACACATGGAAACAGGTTGACATAGGTTCTCCAATGGGGGATACCACATTGGCACCTAAGAACACAAAAAAATTAATTATATATATTGGAAGGTTGATTCTATCATGAACAACAAAATTCTATCATTCAGACACCTGACTAAGGCAGCGATATGCAAATGATAAATCCTATGTATTTGTTTTGAATGTTGTGTATGATGGAAAAAAGGGTGGGTGGAGCATGGAAACCTCACAACTCTAGAAAACCTAAAGTTTGATATAAATATTCACCGTAGAAGAGCTGAAAATGATACTACATACACATAACTACATAGTTCTGATATTGTATGAAGGAAACTATGGAAAATTGAAAAGGTCCCTCCTCCTCCTCCTTCAAGTCCTCCTTTTTCTCCTTCTCCATCTCCTCATAGAAAATCCACTTCAAAGAAGCAATTCTTGGAAGTTGGATGTTAGGATTGGAAGCTGAACACAAACAGATGGTTAAAACTGATTTTGGGAGAGCTTGACAATCAAATTCACTAAATGGAAGTATATTACTATATACAAATAGATCATTGATGAGGCACTGGAATGGAGAAATTTGAAAAAGTTCAACCTCCACGTATGATTGGAAGGTACTACGTTAACATTAGAGAACTTTTGAGGTCTAGACAAGGCCTCTAAGAAAAATGTCTGACCAAAATAGCTTTATAGTAACCAATGGGATTCAAGATGATGATGTAAACCATGAGATTATACCATTTTGGGGTAAAAATCAAAAAAGATTAAAAATAAAACAATAAAACTACTTTTTCAAATTGTATTTTTGAAATTTATCTCCCTAATTTTTACTCAAATTTACTTGAAGTTACTTTCTGATTTAAGAAAAATTTAATTTTAAATTGAAGAATTTTATTTTAATGTACAATGGGATACATATATAAAAAATGAAAATTGAAAAAGTGGTTGTGTTTCATGTATTCTCATTTTTCATGTAGGAATCATGAAATATCTCTTCTCAGACATCAAAATATGGATTTAGAACAATTTGCTATATCCAACGAGTGTTCCTAGAATTTGAGTAGACCTCTAGGAAGATAAGTTGAAAACATGAGTTGAAAATGTAGTTTTGTCTTCTCCTATTAAATTTGATGATCTAATCCCAATCTTATTTTATTATTTCCACTATTGTTTTATAATTTCCTTGAGAGGCCCATTTTAGACCTCCAAATTACCCTTATATGTTGGGAGACTACAATTCCAAGAAGGAAAAACTCTCTCCTCATGGTTTGAATTTACATCTACTTTAAGGAATCAGTTAGATCCTTGAAAACATCTGGATACAGAAGGAAAAATAGAATGAAAAGCTATGTGGAAACATAGGAGCCAAAGTGTGCAAAAATTTGGTAGAATTGAAGAAAAGGCATTGGATTTAAATGTTCAAAATTAATACGTAAGAGACTCTTCTAAAGTATATTGGTAGTTTGCTTAGAGTATATCCCCAATACTAATTTTCTATTAAATCCATCTACCTTGGAGTTTGTGTGTAAGCAGCAAAGTGTTTGAGGAATGGTTAAAAGCGGTGGGATGTTCTTCAGGTGCATAATAAAAATGAAAATGCAGAAAGAAAACAAAATCAACAACTTTGTGAAGAAGTGAAAGCACAACAACACCTGAGGAAGGAAGAGGTGCAATGATGGGTCTGGTGTGGGCTGTCATGAGTTGAGGCCTAAGTGGTTTTGAGACAATAAGGGCAAGTATATGGTGGTAGCAACGATCCAATGGGATCTTAGATCAGACTTTGGCGGCAGAGGCGCAAGTCTCGACTATGGGTTTGGACGGTTTATTGTTTTCGGATGTTGGCTTTGGTTCTTCTATTTTGTCGTTTATTTCTACAACAAGGAATGAAATCTTTCCCATAAGGGTGGTAACCAACCATGTAAAAAGAAAGATACTTTGTTTGACATTTGTTCTCTAGCAAATATGAGTATCGAGGTAGTTGTTCAAATTGAATTGGAAGCAAGATTGCATCTAAGCCTTATTTTCTTAAAGGGTGTGTAACGACACTAAGCTATAGGTAAGCGAGAAATGCAAACTTAGGTTTTATATTACATTTAAATTTTTGGAGTGAACTTGAAATAGATTTGGTTCTAGTGGATATTTGTGGAATGATGCTTAGAAGTCCTTACATGTTGAAAAAGAAGGCTATCTCTTTACTTGGAAAGACAAGCAGTATCACCTTTCAAGGAAGGAATAGAGTATATCATCGAGCTCATCGAATTGGGATTATTCTTAGCTACTAACTAGAGTGAAGTTAAAAGACTTGGGAATGTGATTAATATTTTTCTTATATCTGCAAAAGTGGACAAAAAGAAGTTGTTCAAGAGCATGGTAAATATTTGTGGGAACGCTTTCAAAAGGATTAAACATGTTAGTTTGTTTTTATTAGTATATTTTTATTTATTAATGCTGCACTGGTAGTATTTTTCATGGAAAGTAGTTTAAGTAACACATATTAAAGGGTTTAGGGAGAGAGTGAAAAGGGCTAAAAATATGTTTTTTGATTTTCATTATTGTTATGCAACACATGAATGATCCCACTTGGGCCAGTTTATAGAGGTGGAAATAGAAAACATGCAAGGAGACATATCTCACACATAATGTTTGATTAATAATCGTTTGGAGGCCCAAAAGCCTCTCCTTTGAAGTATTGATCTAAGAGGATCCTAAAGAGAGTCACAAATGAATAGATACATTTAATTCTCTTACTTTGGTGTTTCTATTTCATGGGGAAAATAAAAGAGTCATCAGTGATGATCAGAAGATATAGTGAATCTTTGTCACTTCAAACAACATTCAAGGTGGGAAATGCAACATAGTATCTCAGCATTAGTGGCAAATATTATTACACCCTCTTTAGTTAAAACTTGCAAGTGAGGTTGACTTAGGTTTATCCTTCCATGCACACGATTATATTTTACCCATTTTTGTACACCACAATGCACATAACCGCGATGATGTGGAATTTTAAGAATAAATGAAAATAAAGACGTATGGGAGGCAAGCCATTCACATATACGACAGTTGAGTAATCCTAGAACAAATGAATAGATTCTTGGAGCTATACGAACACCAACATAGGCTTGCAATCTCCTCTTGTCCATAGTACCAAAGGAGTTAATGATGGAGGCAAGCCAAATGGAAAATGAAACATATGGAACATGTAATAAAGAGATGACTATTCATACCCTCAGAAAAACATATACACTACATAGATGAAATGAGAGAGTTAGAGCCAAATACTTGTTGTTTATCCGCTGGTATAATTCACAAAGACACAAACTAATAAGCCGATCATAGTGTTAATCTGAGAAAAAACTAAGAGAAGTCTATATCCAACTTTATATGAAAAATGAGTCGAGCAAAACATTCGAACACCATAAATACTATCGAACAAAATATCAAAGAAATCAACATTACCTACGAAATCAACTAAAAAAAAATGGGGATTCCATCGTGAATAACATCAAAGTCATGCACCTCCCACCACTTCTTATTCCACCATCACCTTGTGAAGATAGAAGCATGCCCTCGTCCCAATTTTTAGACATGTTTTTTTAACCAAAGTTTTGCACCGAAATAGCCATGTTGATAGGTAACTTCTCACATCAAAATCCAAGATCCGGACATGTAGAGTTTTCATAACTCTACCCTTTATAAAAGAGAAAAAGATCAAGATTCTTGGAAAATTACCAACCATTAAATTCAACATAACATTTCATTAGGGAGCACATGCCACAATAGGCCCCCTCTTTATTGTATTTGGGATTTTATGGGGTGGAAAATCCCCTGTATGCATTTTATAGATACATTAGTCATCACATCACAGAGGTGTTAAGTAATATTATTTGTGTAAATATCACTATATCTATGCATAGAAAAATAATTCTTATTTTAGTAATAAATGCAAATGGCTTGAGCTTCTTTATGTTTTATAATTTACAATTTTAATTTTTCTAATGCTATATATATCTTGTAGACACCAATACATACAAAAATATTGAATTTGATTGTAAATGTTAAATTTTATGTTTGTGTTATATCTGAATATGAAGTTCTAAAATATAATTTTTATGGATATGGATTATTATTTTAATATTTATAGTCGGAAATGATTTTAGGGACATAATATTTTATCAAGTTTTAAATATATTTTTCATACATGTATCTGTTTTAAAATATATTTTCAAGTAGCATAAATTCATCTGAGTTTAGTTGTAATCATTGATACATAGGGAATTGAATCAGAATCAATGTCAAGTGTAAATGTTATTTTAACTTAAATTTATTTTTATGTTTATTTTATGATTTTTCAAGGATAATTCTGGTTTATAGTTGTATTAAAGAAATTATAGTATAATAAATTGAATTGGAAAGATTAATACTTTTACCACAATTTACTTTTTATTGTCTTTTTAATTTATATTTTTAATTTCTTCATTCTCAAGATACCTTGTATATCCTATTACGAGAGTTATATTGTCCATAAATAAGTGTAAAAATCTAAATGTTGACTCGAAAATATGAGAGATGTCTAATGTCCATAAAATGAAATCATTAGATAAAAAATAATAATACGGATTAATAAAATGAGTTAAATAAAAATTGAAAGTATTGAAAGGTTCGAGTTGTAGGATAAAAATAGAAATGATAATAAAAAATTAATAAAAAGAAGAAATTGTTTTGTTATATTGTATTTTTTATAATAAGGCCGGAAGGTGTAGATTAGATAGTGATCCTCTTTAGACACTTGATGGTAGAAAGGTTCACAATTTGAAACTCCATGTGAAAAAATCTAGTCATGACAAGTCTATTCATGGGGGATTTTGATGAATAAAATGTCCATGGGTTGTAGGTGAGCCATTCATGGGGAATTTTGATGAATTAAATTCGGAGTTGTAGCTATTAGACCCAAGGTTAAGGTTCCTTCATATACGCACTAACATTTAAAAAAAATAAAATAAAAAATAATGTAATTGTTTTTTTTTTTGGTAAGCTTAGGTGGTTACCTTCAATTTTTCTATTAATAAAAGTCGGGCAAAAGGTTACAGTAGACCTCCAACACATACAGTGAAACCAAGTATTTTGGCCATATGAGTTCGAAATAATTCAACGGAACATAAAAGTCTTAATAACCAAGAACCCCGGATCTGTCAATACTTAAGGTGCGTGCATAAACCCGAGAGGATATCCAAAAACATAACGAGAGAAGGAAAACATTATAAGGACGGATAGCAGTTCAAATAATGAAATCGTTTTATTAGTAAAATTACAAATAAATCCCTCCCCCCACAAAATGCATCGTCTTAAGTCAAATTTAAATATAATGGATCATATTATAACCCACGATATTTAAAAATACATAATTAATAAAAAGATAAAATATTATGAATTTTATTATTAAATGTATATTAAAAAAATCAAAATTGATATATATATATATATATATATATATATATATATATATATATATATATATATTATATATATATATATATATATATATATATATATATATATATATATATATATTTAGCCCAAGGGTTAGCTCAAACACTCTAGAGGTAGATGTGAAGTTCTAATATTGTTGCTTGAAAATTAGATGTGAAGTTGTGCCTAGTTGACTCTATTTAATAACCTTAGGGTGAAGCTCATTCCTTTGTGGTGATACTACACTAAAGCAAGGTATAATAGTTTAACTACTTGTCTTTCTTTTTGTCCATAAAATTCAGGAAGTACTTCTATATTTATATACCATTATATTTCATATTAATAGACAGCATATTTAATAATCATATAAAAATTCAATATCTAAAAAAAACCTCCTTTTTCTAAATTATATTTCTTAAATCTAATATACATCTATATATTCAATACTAAATAAATTAACAACTTATAAAACATGTTGAATAAAAATGATGCATATATATAACTATATGTATTATGATAAATTAGAGAGCGAGAGAGAGGGGTCTGTACCTCTGCTGAGACTTAAATTGGTATAGATAATATTTTTGAAGTTATTTTTAAAAAAACATGTCCTTAAATTATAGGACTTATAGGACTTTCAACGTGTACACACTCCGATCATTAAGGATATATTAGGGATACATAAATCTCTTTGACTGGTCAATAATGGAGATGTGGTAATTAGTGGAGTTCATTAAAGTGGTGTTAAAAATGATTGAATATGAAGGACTGTGTAATAAGTGAGGCTGGGTTGTGGGAAGAGTGTGAAGAATAAAAATGTTAAAGTGATGTGTGTGGATCACATATTCATCAATACATATATCCTACCAAGTGTTTCTGTGAGATCAAATCTTGATGCTAAGCTTTCATAAGTTGGAGGCCCCAAGATAATGTTTTGCATATTGACACGATTCAGTCCTCTCGATGCTTGGTAGATCTTGAATTAAGATGGATTTTATTATGAATATAGTTTCCATATATTTATATAAATTAATGATTGAAAAAAAATTATGTGATTAATGTAAAAACATTATAATTTATCTTAATTAATTAATTATATTTATATAGTTAATATAACATTTCATCCAAAATGTAAAAAATACAATTAATAGTAAAAATGTATAATAACAACGATAATAATAACACCTATAATATTAATACTTTAATAAAATATTTTGAAACGTGGGAACCAAATAATAATAATAACATTATTATAATGTGTTAGTAATTGAAAATAAATATATATTATAAAATTAAATATTAACTAAACATGGATAAATATAAATATTTTTTCTTTTATTTTTATTAGTTTTTTGGTGTTTTGTAGAAATCATTCTTTGTTTTCAAATTATTGTACAACTCTCTCCTTAAGCGAAACATGCAACGATCACCCATATGAACATTTTGAAACAATTAATACAAAACATTAACTATAAAATTAAAGGAAGAAAAATCTTCAAAATTTTAGAGATTGTAAATAGGTTATACAACATTGATGAAATTAGCGCTCGACATGGGAAAAAAATATTCTCAGAGTAATACTCTATAGACATGATATTTCAAAAATAAATAATGGAGCATTTCAGTAGTCTGTATTTTTATCAGTACAGTATATTTTATAAAACTTGACATCCTAAGGACATTTTAAATAAATTTAAATTTGATATTCATATTTTATATCATATAATATTTTTAATAGAAAAATTAAATTAATATTTACTTATACCTTTGACAGGATCTGGATCTGACTTAAGTGATAGTAATTTAGTGTTGCTAGAAGTTACCACCACCAAGTTCCACCATGTAATCAATGCGAAGGGTGCCATGGAGGATGGGAATTAAGGTTTATGTTTGCAAGTTATAGAGTATTGAGTCCATAAGAGTGTTTGATCTGGTTAGTATGAGATAGAGAGTTTGAGATGTTATGAAATATTTCAACATTGTGTGGGGAAAGATGTAAATGTGTAGTGTTGAAAAGCTCAAGCCAACATCCCAAATAGTATGATATCAATCCTTAACTATTGGAAAGGGTTGGGTATCGATAATCCCAAATAGTCATACCAAGTGACAAAAGAGGAAACATGGAGCTATAACAAATTGCTCAAGTGGAGTTCCATGTCATATAACAATATAGAAAGATATTATGAAAACTCAAGGTTGAAAAGTAAGGAGGAATTTGGGAATCAAGTGTTTTCATGGGAAGAAGATTTCGAAATTTTAGTGAATATATTAATTTTTGCATATCTTATATAAATATATATATCACATGATTATATTTATATTTCAGTCATAAATATTTAGATGGGTGTTTGAGACATGGTAATCAAAGCACTCATTCATCTTAATTTTTATTTGTAAAATAACAAACAAAATGCCCCCTAATGAAATAGGAAGATGTTTCTTCTTCTGGTGGGGATGTAGGGGAGTTTAAACAATTTTTTTGGTGAAACTACATGGAGATACCCAAATATGATGAAGAATGGAAATGCATTTAGGTAAATAGGCACAATTACGGACCATGGGAGTATTGAATATGATGAGATATTTGTGGATGACAGTGAATATTTTCATAAGCTGAAAAACTACTAAAACCTATCTTGTGAGAACAAAGTGAGATGATTAAAAAATGCGATCAAACAAGATGAATCCCAAATATTGGAAATAATGAAGTGGGGCCAAAACTAAGAAAAAAAACAACAAATTAACTAGATAGTTGAAATAAACAAGTGAAACAAATAATATGATCAATCAATAAAGTTCTAACATTGATGGGAAGATGAATCCTTTCGAAGTTTATGGAGAAAAAGCTCAAGGTTAGATTAGAAAATAGTCTGCAGCAAGTTTTATGCGATTAATTCATTTAACTTATAATTTTTAGTATTATTATGCTTATTATGGTGAAGTAAACTTGTATACATGAACTTGATTATATATGCATGGAGTAGATGTTATACAATAAAAGCAGTTAAAATGACTAAAGATGCTTAGTAGGTATGGAACAATGAAGTAGCCTATAATAAATATAATCGTCATATGGATTTGCACAACATTAATGCGAGTACCAATATAGGATATCTAAACCTTGAAAGGTTAATCGAGAGTTAGGTGACTCTCAAAGGTATTTCTTAATATTATGATATGACTTTGAAGTTGAAGGCAATACTAAATGAAGATACTTAAAAATTCAATTAATTAAAAATAGGTATATGACAGTTATGAGATTAGTCAAGTCCTCGAATAAATTATCAGTTAATTGATATAACAAGAAAATATTAAAATTTGACGTATATAAATAGATAAGTTAATTAATAATATCATGGAAAAATACTCATTCTATTAACTGTCGAATATTTTAAAGAAAAGTATTATACGGGGTTAAAACATAACTTCCTTAAAGGAGAAATGCTCTATTCCATACATCAAATAGTTTTGTAATTATAAGGATATAAATCAATAGAGTTACACACTTGAAACTCTGAATTTAATTATAACTAAATTATACAAATTTGGGAACTGTCATACACAGTTAAAAAATAAAAGCTATAAAAAGTCTCTAGATACAAATTATAAATGGCATATCATAAAGCCGTGGGTTTAGACCAACACGAAGAAATAGTAAGCTATGACAATGCAATGACTTGAGATTGAAGAAGATTTTAACTAAAATACGTACCTAATTTCACGATGAATTTCAAGTGTGTTGAAGGAATAATGCTAAAGTCAAATGATAAAATGGAATTGTAAATAACATCACAACCAAGGCAAGTTAGGTCCTGAATTACGACTCTGATTAAATCAATTCCTCTGAAGAAAATGGGTACTATTGGCATTATAAATACATTCACGAGATCTTTAAATATATTTATAATATTTATATATATAATGTCATATTGTAAAGACATGTTCTATTCATTAAACATATATGTATAAAGTACGAAATATTTGTAAAGGCACTATTAAAAAATATATATCCTGGTGTGGGATTGGAGGGTAATACGCAAATAGCTAGAAAATTTGAAAATATATTTATGACACAATGATTTTTGTTCTCATTGCTTCTGCAGTGCCACATCCATCGTTGGTTTATATCACTATAATTAATAAATCTTCAAAATCAACATTTGGAAGGAGGATCTGAAAAGCGATAAAATCGGTACAAAAATTAGAAGGCACAGGTGGGGGGGGGGGGGGGGGGGGGGTTGCGGATACTATGTGTTCTTATTGTAGCCAATATTTGTAGAAGTCTTGAAATTTTATAGAAGGAAAAATTAGTACAAATCTTACTGTTCTAGTTTTATATTTAGTAAATATGATTGTATTGAAAAATGAAAAATAATCAAAATACTTGTTGTTGCGTTGTTTGATAATGGGATTGGTTCTATTAGTAAATCATTTAGTTGATTATAAATGTTACCAATTATTTTGAATCAAACATTAATAATGATTCATAATAGCTGGTTATAGTGGAAAAAATAATAGATGCTACGTTGAAAATAAACATTTAAAGAATCAATTTGTTTCTACTAATGCATTTAGCATTACTGATTGGTATTGTTAGACTTGATTATGAAATTAAAGAAGCATGAATAAGAAAGAGCGAATTTTTATTGCTCATAAGGCAATTAAATGTCGTCTCCTCTATCATTAGCAGAGGTTGGTATTGGTGAATTTCATGCAAGACAATGGTTCAAATGGCGTAGAATAAATACTTGCGATTGTCAATGTTCTTTTATCTTGTTCATAGAGGAGGACAAGTAGTATATGTCAAAAAAGGAAAGAGATGAACAAACAATTTCATATTGAGAAGTAGAGTCTTGTTTCATTTTGTACTTACGGAGAATGTTGGAGGGTTCAATTTTCTAAGTTCTTCTTGCTTTTGCATTCAATTTTTTGATGAATGTAGGTTGTGTTGTTCGAAGTGTTCTCTCCTTGATTTCTTTCATTTGTTATTTTTTGAATAACATAATTGGAAAATGGCCTTTGCAATTCTTGTTCAATTTCAACGTAGAATGGTGCAAATGTTTCAAATAACTGTACAATAGAAGACAAAATGTTATTTTTTTCAAAGGGAATTGAAATGTAGGATGGAACTAACGATATAAAAACAATGCAAAGTAATTTATCGTATAGTTTCTACTATTGTCATCCAAAATTTCCATCTTTAATTTACTTGATGTATATTGCAAACCAAATTTTCCGTACGGTATCACAATTGCAACAATTTATTCCTGAGTGGATATGTTTTTGTATTTGTTGTAAGGTGTTTTCTTGTTGTATACGGAATGAATTTGTAATCTTTACAAATCGGTGGTATGTTGTACGGTGTAGTTCAGTTAGCGACGGAATCCAAAATCACAATCACCGCGGTCATAATTTGTTTTAGGAAGAACTTTGGAAATTTGTAATAGATATTGCATTTCCTGGTAATGTTTTTTCTTCATATTATTGATATTCTTTTTTAGTATAAATAATATGATTATGTGATTATTCATATATTAAATCTATTGTATGGGCCACAAATACTGTGGAACTGTCAAGGTATATTCTATAGTAAATATACATGCATCTCAAGGTGGACATTTTCGATTTTGTAGATATTTAGTTCTTCATTCTCTTTCAGACTAAATCATAGTTAGTACAAATGTTGTATATTAGTTGATATTAGTCAACTGAAAGTGATAAAATACATTGTGGATAAATATAAATGCTATGTCAATAGAACCTATAAAAATTTGTTTCAAATTTACTTACTTGTTGATTCTATTGCAAACGATGTTTGTTGTTGTTTGCTAATGTAAGCTTGTTCTCCGGAGGTAACGAGATGAAAAAGATGCAACATCATTGAATGGTGTGCTTGAACGCGGCTTGATAGAGCGTACGCTAAATTTTAACAACTAAAAATAAAATAAAGTATAAACATTCTATATCGTAGTGAGCGAGTATTAGTTACTCAAAAGATTAATTTGCATTTAAAAACTTCGATAATGGAAAACTTATAAATTATACAATATTAAAGTCGGAAAACTCTATTAATTACAACGAGAGATATATACTGATACGAGTTGCAAATATTAAAATTTTATTACTGAGAAATGATTCTTAAATACGGTGATGGGCTTCCAACAACAACCATCTTAGATCGTAACCACTCCGTCGGTGATTTCCAGGCAACAGTTACGACACTTGAAAGAGATTTTCTGCGCTTGATAGGAAGACAGTATAAACCCGTAGCAGCATATCACATGGTTAAATGTGTACATGAAAAATATTCAATGGATTGAAAGACAAATTCAGGATTAAAATGAATTACGTAATGCTTGAGGATTAAATCATGGATGCATAATATAATTATATGAACAACGATCTATGGATGGTACAGAAATAAAGATCCAAGATCATGTAACCATTCCTGGAAGGAATAAGCAATTAGAACATTCGGGATGTGTTGATATTTAATATACATCAAAGTAAGCGTAAGTTTAATAATAATAACCTGATTAATAACAATACATTTTTTATTAGATATATTATATTCTGGAAATAACGTGGGTGGCAAAAACAATGAAATTTACCAATACATACAATTAGAAGTCTGAAGTATTCAAGTAGTGTTATGTAAAAATAAGCAATTCCATGTGTTGGGAAAAGTAGGTGCTTAATTGATATTGTTGAACATGTTGGAAGAAGTAAATGTTTTATTTTTGTTGAATCTTATTTATTGTTTGTGACATTGTTAAAAAGCTATAATGAAACTTTCAAAAAACATTCGGAAACAAATTAAAATTATATTGGTAATATTACTCACTATTGATTCCATTTGTATAATAAGGACGTAAGGTAGGCAAGTGTGAATATATTGACTGAAAAAAACGTGGTGTTCATTGCACTATGTTTGTTGCGTTATGTCTTGATGATGGAATAGAAGTCTTAAGTGTATGGGTAAGTCCAATATGTATCTAACACAGAAATGTGCATAACTGATTATGTTGTATATAAATCAATGATTAATCTTTATTGGATTTAATATCTATCAAAAGAAAAATGAAGTTTTGCATTTATTACATCTCTTTATCATAGATCTTTTTTTCCCAAGCAATACAGTGATGGAATATAACGACAATTCACTATTGTTTTCTGCAGTTATGGATCTGTAATTGCATAATGCTTTTGAAAAAGTGCAATGTATCGTTCAATCTTGCATATGGAGTGCAACTTAGACATTGAGAACTATAATATCCATGTCATGAAGAAGCATATTTTCTAGTGTAGCTTCAACGTTTTTTTCTTCAAAGTGAATATGTTTCAAAATCTTTATATGCTTTTTCATACAAATTAGCAAACCATGTTTACTATAATTTGATATACAATTGAATGTTTCAAAGTCTTTTTAGTAGCATTGGAACTTTCAAATGTGTTTTCTTGTAAACATAGGATGTCGGATTACATTAGATCATAGTCATTGAACAAATCATCAATATGTATTTGTAAAAGTTGCGGGTGTTTATAGAGAAGAATTGAAATGTATGCTTTTTGTTTCCCAATGAAACGAATAATTGTAGTCTTAGTTGCCACATATTATTCATTTCTTCATCGCATTCATTTCAGATGGATTCTGGCATTTTGAATTCGGAAGTTTTGTTTCTTAAATTTGGATTAAACAGAAGTACTAGATACGGTGCTGTATGTTTCTCACACGAGAGAGAAGGCTGTATATACTAATCATAGCATCATGTTCCTAAGATCAAATGCAAGATTATCTAGCATTAAGCCTTGTGATACGTATGTGTACTTGCACATACTAGTTGGGTGATTGTTTTCTGATTTCAAGTTACTTCGGTTTTTTACTAATACGGAGAGAAACAGGGCATTTGTTGTCTAACAAACATCGACAGAATTCTGATAGGCACTAATTTTTGGCACAATATAGAAAATAGAGTTGGTGGTATTAAGCATGCCCCAAATATGCGAGGTTTAGTCAAATATTACATCAAAGTTGTCAGTGTAACTTACATGGGCACGGTAGTGCCATTTATCTTTGGTTATTCCGGCAGTCTGCATAAGTATAGTTTCTGCCTGTCCTTTGTATAAATAAACCAGGTTTTTAGGACAATTTTAATGGCATCTTGCACATGTGTGCATGAGATGGTATGTTTCCATGGTTTTCTTCTTCGTAATCAATTGCATCAATTACAATTTCATCACAGGGAACAACAAACAACATTTCTTCGTTTGTGACAATCTATTTACATACGTATTCCTAAAAAATAGATAAGGAAGTAGGATCATTAGGAGCATTTGAGCCTGTAATTTCTATTCGGGTAATTCAAATCATCTTGTTCAGTTCATTCTACATCCTATTCAAAATGGTAATGAATATTTCATTTGTTTGACGCATTGCAATGTGCAATTCATAGTACTTTACATGTTCTTTCCAGGTCAATATATTGTTCTAGTTTGTAACCATGGGCCAGCAGGTTGTTAAAATAATAGTGAATCTTGTAAGTACGTACTTGATACGGGTAAACCACAAAATATGATATCAATGTTTCCAAAGTATTTTGTTTGATTGCAACAAACTAATGTTTTCAGGTGGAATCATCAATTTTAATGCTGGAAAATACTTCAATCAAAAGATGCTTCGGTGAAAATTAGAAAAATACATACAATTCTTGACTGGTATGTCGGATTATCTAAAAACAAAAAAACAAGGTGGAATAAACTAGATTTATTGGAGAACAATGCCAATACGAATAGATTATGACTCCACCTGCATTCGCTCTCGGACTTCATAATATGCACTAATATCGAAACCCTTTACAATTTCAGGGATGCAAACCGTTGCTCGATATTTTCTAATTTGTAAATCGTAACACCTTAGAATCTAGTTACAAAACAAATGTTGCCCGATTATGACTCCTCTGTCAAAAATAAGTAGATTGGTTTGTCTCTTCTTGCTACGTTTTCATTGCCGTGGTAAGTAAGTTGTTGTTCTCTATTAGACATTCTCACCTCAATGTTGTAAGTGTCTACTTCCATAAGCATAAATGGATGTTACTGTAAATTGAAAACCAATGTTAAGTGTCTTTTTGTCATGGCATTGGGAAAATTACCGTCTTTAGCCAAGTGGAAATGCTTCTCATTAACATCATTGGATATTTGAGGTTTTTATTGTGTGATTAGAAGTTGTAGTGTTGTTATCAATTTCTTGAATTGCTTCTTCCAAATCACCCAATTTCTTGTTCATGTTGTATGTGAACTTAGTTTCATTGCTCTTTATTGCAGTTAATGCCATTGAGAACGTGACGTAGAATAACTACATGTTGCCAGGCAGAATCAACAGCTGCAAAGCAGAATCTCTTCAATGGATTTGAATGGAACATATAGAAATTTTTGGCATATTTGTAATAGTTCTCTGCACATAGTCCATTCATGTTTTTGTATTTCATGGATCAAGGTCTGTTTTCTTTTCCTTTTTGATATTGGTATCCCATCTTTCCTATACTTTGATTACAAACTCAGTATGAACGCCATGTCCTGTAGCATTAGGCCTATTGATATAGTAATCAATTATAGAGCTTGCCACATAACATCTTCGGAGTTGTCGAAATTTGTTTTGAGAAGAATGGTTGGTTTAAGTATAAATGTGTGTTCATACATTGATGTTGTGATTATAAAGTTGCATTCTCTTGAACTATGATTCTATGTTGAGAGAGCTATGTGCCTTGCTTGTTGAGCTATGAAATTTGGGAAGGTTACTGTGGGCATTCCTCAGAGATCGTATCAGTTTGGATAAATGCGATTTTTATATTTTCATATTCACAGTGGTATCCTTTGTAGGATGCATTTGTCATGGATCATCCCTTTGGTCATATATGGCCTATGCTTCTGTGAATGCATTTAGAACATATTGAGCGTATGTATTTGCATTCCATGAGTGTGGCATATTGAATGCAAGGAAATTTATTATTCCATATTTCGGTGGTTTTCGTTGAGAACACCATTGAAGATTTAATGATACGATATATGACATGTTAATTAGGTACCTTAATGATTTTTGTTAAAGTCTAATTCATCTAAAGAAGTTTCATGACTTAGTTGATTCTCTGTAATTTTGATCGAATGTTTTGAAAAAAAGTTAAAGATTTTCATTTATTGAGTCATCTAGTGAAGTGATTTGGTTTAAAGGTCATTTGATTCTTTTCATTGGTGGCATTGGAAATTTGTATCTACAATGCGATGCTTTTTTACAACACAGTATGATGTTCACTATCTGCGAGTTATGGATCAGGGTGATCTGCGCTACAAGGATTATATAGTTGTCCAAGAAGTTTTCGAATTTCTAAGTTACTATTAATTCATATACTAGAGCATTTTATATCCGCATATAAGGCATGTTCATGTGCACTACACTCTGTTGGAACATAGTTACAAGAGTAGTAATATAATGTTTACACACTTAAAGAATGGCATTTAATCTTAATGAATCTAAGTGCTTGATTGTCTGGTAGTAATATCAGTAGTAATGTATGTCTATAGTCCTTTTTGACAAGACAATCAACGTTGTATTCCTCGATGGTTTCAATATTGTTTTATTTTTGTTTCTGTTGCTAATACAATTTTAAATTCAAGGATTTCTATAAACTGAACAAACAATGCAGCCTGTTCAAGTATGTGGAAAAGTTGGGAAGGACTACAATGTGGTATCATTACAAATATAGGTTTTGTTTGTTGATAGTATCCCAGAGAAATTATGTGTTTGAAATCTGTATCTAATGTGAATTTTTAGTAACTTTTCTAAGTTGGGCATGTACTTAATATTTTGTAACTTTCTTCCTTGTAATTTTCTTTTCATGTGTATTGAAATACTGTGTGCTCCTGAAGGACTTTCAAATAAATTATTAATATTGAAGGAAAAAATTTAAGTTCATGGATAGGAAAAAGTGACCAGCACGATGCATTAGTTCTACTTTACTATTTCTTGGTAACGAAATCTTTGTACTATATCATTGTGACGTGGATCTCCAAAGAATAGTGTTGGAAACTCATTTCTTATGCATGTTTTCTTTGAATATCCCAAGTAGTCGTTGTCCCTCGAGTGGTGCTATTTCAATGATCTTTTCTTGTAAATCATGAATTCGTTGTGTGTCAATCCATGTACTAAGGTTTCGGTTGGTCTTTCACTTTTCGAAATACTGTCCATTTCACTTTTGTTATCAATGTTCTCATCCTCGGATGTATTATCTTTATTGTTCAGCAATTAAACATATGATTCCAATTGCTATTAATGGAAATGTTTCAGTTTTTTGTATCAATTTTAGAACAGTTCTTTAAGTATCTCCATGTTGACCCCCACACCTTTTCTCTTTGTTGATGTCATTCTGTATCGATATACGTCGTTTATGCAATAGCAATTGTCATTGTATTGTTATAGATTTTAGCAATGCTCTTTGGACAATGTCCATACGGGGCAGTACATTAATTATTAATTGATTAAACCCATTGCAATCCTTGTTGCCACATTGTCTTATTTCTTGGAAAAGAGGACCACACAATGGCAGTCATATCGCTCTGGTGTTTATTCTGATTCGCAATGACATTACGTCTTATTTGTTTAGGTGTTACAGCGAAACAGCTTTAGGTAACAATCTTGTTTGCAAGATCTGGGATTAGATGTTGGAAATCGGAAGGTAATGTTGCGTTTATGGGATATGTTTATGTACAATTTTTCTAATTCAAGTCAATACTTGAATGTTCTTTTGAAATTATCTTATATGGTGTTAGTTTTTAATTGTGTCGCAATTTGTTGTTTGTAAATTTCTATGGGATTACTCTTTAGGTAATGAAAAATTTCACAATGCGTTATTTTATTTCTATTTCTCCAATTTTATTTGGGTTATTTGTACTTATCATTGTTTCAATTTGTGGGGATTTATTCTATTCTTTGTTTTTCAGCCATTTGTACTATTCTATGTTGTAGATTACCTTGATTTGTATTACGGTTTGATAATGGTGGTTCATAATGAATTATGTGATGTACTTGTTTCAATAATGATTTTGTGCTATAAAATACAAACAACATAATTTAATGCGTCTGCGGAAAGCATGATAAAAGTCTTTAATATATGTGACCTGACATATAACCACCTTTATTCTATACGATATAACCATATTTTGAATACATCAAATAACTGCATTAATATTCCAACTATTATATAAAGATTTAAATTATTGATTTAATCACAATAGAATTTATTTATTTAAATAAATGACCACAATCACATAAATATTATATCCACAATTTATTAACATATGACTATATGTTGCTCTCTTTTTCAATAGTAACAGTTCAATCTTGAATATGGATTTAAGCCTGATTCCATTTTCTACACCAACATGAAGACAATACGATTCATAATATATAAACGAATATAAACCAATAAATTTATTGATATCTAAGTTCATTACATGACTGCAATGGATTCTCTGGAGCATACACTAACTTGAGTGTATCATTTTAGACCTACATTGAGATCAATAATTCTTTTATTTGCTAGAGTTAATATTTCGCCAATCGGAAACATACCTTTGGAGTTGATCCAGTAATAAAGCATTCATTAAATGAAATCTTTGGGACCTTTGGTTTTTAAAAACCAGCAATGAAGCAGGTATCTATATTCAGTCCTGGAATTAACTCACCTTTGTATCCCGGCCATCTGATTTTAAACATTATTACGTTATGCGACAAAAACATACATTTCAATTCTTTCTCTAAACACCCATAGTTTACAAATACATATTGATGATTTTAATGACTATGATCTATTGTCGACATCCTATGTTTACAAGAAACACATTTGAAAGATCCAATGCTACTAAAAGACTTAGACATTCAATTGCATATCAAATTATTGTAAACATGGATTTGCTAATTGTATGAAAAAGCATATAAATATTTCCAAATATATTCACTTTGAAGAAAAAAGCGTTGAAGCTACACTGGCAAGTATGCTTTCATGATGATGGATATTATAGTTCTCAATATCTATATTTGCACCATATGCGAAGCATTGAACGATACATTACACCTTATTTAAAGCATTATGCAACATACATTCAAATCAAACGATAGTAATTGTCGGTGATTTCAACATCGATATGCTTGGAATCAGCAGCAAAACAAACAAACTAAGATCGTATATGTACAATTACAACCTTCAGGGCACTATTTAAAATTAATATAAATAAACTGAATATCTGATCTGGAAATTACTGATTAACATATAGTCAAACATGACTTGTAGCTATAATACTTTCGGGTTAGATACATATTGGACCGACCATGATATTATTTGTCTCATCATCGAACATAAATGCAACGAAACATAGTCACAACCTAGTCTATTTGCCTTTTCTGTCAATATTGTCACACTTGCCTACTCATGTCCTTATTATACAAATGAAATCAATAGTGAGTATTATTACCAATGATAATTTTAATTTGTTTTACGAATAAGTTTTTAGAAAGTTGCATTATAGCTTTTAGCAATGTCACAAATAACAAATAAGCTTAATAAAAAATAAAACATTTTACTTCTTCAGGCAGTTCAGTGGTGACAAAACACAAAAAACATTTAGTTCTTCTAACACACAGAATTACTTGCTTATTTTTACATAACACTACTATCACTTTGACTTCTAGTGTATGTCTTGCAAATTTCTGTTGCTTTACACAATGAGTCAAACATCTGAGCAATTCACAAAAGACAACAACATCAGTATTCGCCCAACTTACTTATATTGATGCATATGTATAGACATACATCCTCATGTTTAATTAATTTAACTTCATATACAATAGAGCTATTATTTGAGGCCATAATTCTTATATTATACATACACAACACTTACATGGAAATGTGTACATATAAATTATGTATACATCCATGATTTAGCTCTCAAGGCATCACAGATTCATTTTTAATCCCTTGAATTTGTCTTTCGATCCAGGTGGAATATTTTCCACATGTGCCACATGACATGCCCCTCCATCTTAGGGGTCATAGGGACTGCTGTGTAAACATTTTACAGGTATTTTACTTGAACCACACTGCGTCAAGGACTTAACTTATTCTCTCTGATATTTTGGTAAAATATGGTACAACATATACAATAATAGTATAAAGCTCCTTTAAAGTTAATCATCATCCTTATTCTTAAACGGAGTTATTATGTATGGTTATATTGTCAGCCTGATTATTGTTATTTTATTCTTTTCTCTCAACTTTCTTATTTCCCTTTTCCTCATCCTTTCTCTAGAAACTTCTCGAGCTTCCTCTTCATTTGACTGAGCCCTTTTCCTTGGCTTGTCTTCATATCCAATTTCCCGTTTCTTGTTGTCAATCTCTAAATTGTAATAGAGAGATAATAATAAATAAATTAAATTCTTTCCAAAATTATAACTCTCATTGTTCCTTCAAACTCCAGTCATGACATATAATATAATATTTTATTACGTTCTTAATTTGAAATGTTTAATCATATTATTATTGCTTAATATTCTTTGTCTAATGAAGATTTTATCATATATGATTTTTTTAGTTTCTTTTGATAATGCATTGGTCGAACGCATTTTATTTTAGTTGGTGATGAAGAACAAATGAAATCTGTCTTGATTGGCATGTTGTCATCTCAAGTTACAACCTGATTCGATTACAACACCATTGAAGGAAGCGATCAACTTCTAGTTATGAAAACAAAAGCAAGGCACCATGTTACACAAACACCATCATTGAACACTTATTTACTGGAAATATTTGACTAACAATGATCAAACGAGATCCTACTAAAACCAGGAAAAAAGAATCCAACATTTTAGATGAAATGGTGGTGACAGGATGCTATAGGAGAATTAATACACTTTATTGATTTAGTAAAATTCTTGATCAAACTAGATCCATTTAGCTATAGCACAATTGACTATATACCTGAAGGTGCAGAATACAATTACCTGATTCAGTTATATGATGCTGCTATTTATTGAATTCATGTGTATATTATTAATTCTTGATTGGTCTTTACGATTGATTGTTGAATTGAATTCGTGATTAATGTTTGAGTGAATGTTTATCAATGTTTTGATGTAATCGATGATACGAACTTTCATGCATACATATCACATGCATTTACGTTTCTAGTAGTAGACTTGAATCATTTCTCTCTCATTTCGCAGCTTTTCAATGGCAACTTCTGGAGGATCAGTATATATCTACATTTGCACTAATAGGTTTTCTCACTTTAATATTTTATAATTTATAGGTTTTCCATTATAAAGGTTTAAATGCAATTAATCTTTCTTTGAGTAATTAATACTCTGTTTCCATACGATATAGAACAAAGCTTATTCTTTATTTTATTTTTTAGTTGTTAAAATTTAGCGAGACACTTCGTCAACAGCGTTGACACACCATTCAATGATGTTGCATATTTTCATCGTGGCTACGGGGAACAGCTACAATAGACAAACAACAACAAACATCGGTTGCAAATTTGAATCAAACAAGTAAGTAAATTTGAAACAAATTTTTATAGGTGCCATTGACATAGCATTTATATTTATAAACAATGTATTTTACTTCTAATTGTCTCTTTTTGCCACATCGGCGTCATCGGTACACAGTTGGGAAGAACACCATATTTGAATCTCGATTATAATTGAAAGACTAAACGGCTTGCAAAGCGGAAAAATGTTCAATGGAGATGTTATGGTCATTTATGCTTTTATACCTTGATAAAGTACACAAAGCATGAAAAAATATCATTTTTTATATTTGACAGAATCTGAAGAAATCATAATGATGCGGTTATCCCTGCATAAACTCAGCAGAAAAGATGGGATGAAAGAATATCACTAGGAAAAATATCTATTACAAATTTTAAAGTTTTTCTAAAAACAAATTATAATAGTGGTGATTGTGATTGGATACCAACATACTTGAACTAAGCAAGTACAACTTATACACGGTTGAAAATATTACAAATTCATTCCCGGATACAACGATGAAACACCTTACAACAAATACGAAAAAGCACATAATACGAATTAGAACAATTCTTGCCGATTCATGACGATTTACTGAAAATTGGTTAGCAATATATTGCAAATTAAAGATGGAAATTTCGATGACAATAGAGCAACGGTAGCATAAATTACTTTGCATTGTTTTTATATTTGTAGTTCCATCCTACATTTCAATTCCCTTTGAAAAAAAAAATAACTATTTGTCTCTTCTATTACGATTCTGATTATTTGAAACATTGCACCACTCTATAGTGAAATTAGACAAGAATTACAAAAATTCCATTTCCAATTATGTTATTCAAAAACATAACAAACGAGGAAAGAACTCAAGGAGGAGAACACTTAGAACAACGCAAGCTACATTCATCAAAAGAAGTGAATGCGAAGCAACAAAAGAACTTAGAAAATTGAACCCTCAACATTCTACGTAAGTACAAATGAAACGGTACCTATACTTCTCAATATGCAATTGTTTGTTCATGTCTTTCCATTTTGACATATACTACTTGTCCTCCTCTATGAATAGATGGAGATGTGTTGTTGAAATTGCTAACTTGACATTGTCTATACATCGGCTACGAACGATTTGTCTTGCATACGATTCTGATACCAACCTCTACATACAATGATAGAGGAGACGATAGTTAATTTCACTAAGTGCAATAAAAATTTGTCCTTTTCCTATTCACAGTGTCTTAATTGCATAATCAAGTCTAACAACAACAACACAAGGGATTGCATTAGAAACAAATTGCTCTTGAAAGCTTAGGTTACTTCCAAACCTAGCACAAATGTCTTTTCAAAACTATGTTCAAAATAAACAAGAAACCATGTATATGCTACGCGATTTCAAAATAAATGGTACATTTTACAATCAACGAAAAATGAGATCCAATACGTTGTGACAACGAAAGCCCTACCAAAGCTAGGTATTCTTTGTCGATTCGATGTACATCTTTCGAGTAAGAATACGGATAGTAGAAATTTGGATATGCGCATCCAAAATAAACGAATTTGTACTAATTTTTACCTCTTCTTTGTAGCTAACGACACTGCCTGGGCTGGTGTAGGCACATAACAAGAACCGCATAGTAATTAAATCAATCCAAAGCTCTTCTCAATTTTTGTACCATATTTTATCTTACTTTCCGAATCCTCACTCTCTCTCGAAGTGTAGCATCTACTGCCTGACATTTTGCTAGAAAAATAAAGCATACAAATACATATGGCGAAAAAATTTCATAGAAGCAATTAGAACAAATATCATTCGTATATTTATAGTCTTTACTGGCTATTTATGATACTTTCGGACTTAATATATGTATATTTAAGAGATATAGCTTTTCCATTAGGCATACTAAATATATTCGGACTTTATACATATATGTTTAATGGATAAGTCTTGTCTTTACAATGCGACATTATATATATAAATATTATAAATCTATTTAGATCTCTTGAATGTATTTATAATGCCAATAGCAATGATTTTCTTCGTAAAGATTGATTTAAGCATTTGTCGAATTAGATCTAACGCCCAGGCATGATGTTATTTTACAATTATTTATTTATTGTTTTTTAACGTTATCTCTTCAGCACACTTGAAATTCGTTGTGGAATTAGGCATGCAGTTTAGTTAAATCTCTCTTCAGT
This sequence comes from Pinus albicaulis, assembly GCA_034641835.2. Classification (NCBI taxonomy): domain Eukaryota; kingdom Viridiplantae; phylum Streptophyta; class Pinopsida; order Pinales; family Pinaceae; genus Pinus; species Pinus albicaulis. The sequence continues at coordinate 1,206,393,249 of CM076579.1, forward strand.
CTCGTGTGATTCTTTGTGTAACTCTGAAAAATATTCACTATCTACCTTGTTTAGCATCTATGTTGTTTTCACTTCGAAAATTTTACAACATTAATAATGTTTTATGCTTCCATTATTAACATTTAATTATGTGTATGGCGTCTTGTTCGGGCAAGTTTGTAATAAGGACAAGAGTTATTGATTTTTTTGTTTAGATTCACATCTTGCAAGGGTTTATTGCTTTTACGGAATCTCTGCAATTATAGGACTTGATGGATAACATTATACTTGCAATTCGGTCGATTTCTTGAAATATCATACATATTATAATCAAAGTCTGAGCTTGTACCATACAGGCGGGACTTGAATGGAAAATTTCATGGGAGTTTTATAAAGTTGACACTCGCAACGAGCTGAGACACCGGGTTCGAAATTTGTACGCGTCTAGTTCACATTTAAGTAGCGAAATTTCTCTTCCCTGCGGCTAATTCCACATGTGAATTCATTTCTTGCATTGTTATGAATGCAAAATGGATCACATTCTGCGAAATTTCACGGCGTTAGGCAATGTTTATATTCATCTTTTAGCGAAAAAAACCAACGTGAATCACTAAAGATTGATTTCTTCAAATATCATACATCATATAATCAAAGTCACAGCGCTTGGCCATGTCAACAACTTAGCGAAACCACCACAAAAAGTCAACTCAGTGACTCAACGAAACTTTGATTTTCACATAATATATCCAAAAATTCACAGGAAAAAGTATAGGATTTTTCATTTAAGGACAAATCTATCAAAATTATATTCTGCAACATAGACAAGCTCAATCAAGTATTAAATATGAATTTATATCTTCAAAATAGACATAAGCAATGCACAATGAATACCAAAATCCATATAGTAGAGACAATCAACCATGCTCAAATATGTGACAATGCGTAAAGTTGTATATGTGACAATCAACCATGCTCACAATATTTTATTAACATTATATATATATATATATATATATATATATATATATATATATATATATATAAACATGCTCAAACTCAAAATTGCAGCATCTCTATAATTATATAAGCGGCATGTAATAGCTACCCATAGACATTTTGAAGATCACATTGTAACATTACTATATTTAAATTAAGCGGCAGGTAGTAGCTACTTTGTAGCCTTGTTTATGTATGTGATTTTTTAATATTATTTAAGTTAATTATATCATTTATTTTAAAATTTTGATTACATTTTGGATAACATATATTGAATACAAAACTAATCGTAAAAAAATATTATTTATTTTTTCAAATACACTCCTTAAAACAATTAAAACCATTCGAGACATTGACAATCTGGTTTAATAGCTTGAAAGGAAAATGAATTCTTCATATAAATTTAAAATTAATTTTTTATTATAATTTATTTATTATTATTTTTTTCTTTAATTTTATATTAAATTTATATTAAGCATACTATACCTATGTTTTATATTGAACAATAAATTCATATCAATATAATACCACACATCGTTTCTCACATTATATCATTCTATCAATCTTTAATGCACAATACTATATTATTGAATATATAACTATGTTTTATATTGAACAATTAATTCATATCAATATAATACCACACAGTGTTTCTCGCATTATATTATTATATCAATATTTAATGCACAATATTATATTATTGAATATATAACTATGTTTTATATTGAACAATTAATTCATATCAATATAATATCACACAATGTTTCTCGCATTATATTATTATATCAATCTTTAATGCACAATACAGTGCTGGGTTGCGTTGTGAAGTCGTTGTTTCTTAAATATTTGGAGGGTAATAGCACAAAATAGAGAGACTCCCAACCTCTGCGCCTCTAATGTGAACAAACATATAAAATACGGAGGGTAAAAATTACGCACATGAATTCCTAGCCTCACTGCCAATTCGACACAGTTCTTTTACTGAATGAATACCTGAATTTTGCAGTGAATTTGGCCTCCTTTGGTCTACGTTTCAACGATTTTGCCTGAGATTCGTGCTTTATTTCCACGGATTTGCCCCATTTTTGCTTGAGATTCGTGCTTTATTTCCATGGATTTGTGCAAAGATATTTTTAGAGATTGTTTAAATATTGAATGTAAACTGTATTGACTGCTGCAGAATTTAACATAGCAGTTATTGCTGTGACCAACCATTCTGCCAAGGATACTTTTAGAGATTGTGGAAATATTGATCGTAACCCGTGATAACTGCGGAATTATTAAGCATAGCAGTAATTGTTGGGCTTCGTCAATTTTAACAATGATAATGTGAACAGTAACCTGTACTAACTGTGGAATTAAGTGTGACAGGGCCAGACAACCTTGGTATACGTTACACATAGACGAGACGGGGTCTGGACGATGGACGGGATCGGGATCGGGAAGAGCTCAGACGCGGCCTGCATGAATATTTATGGGCTTTGCAATAACATGTTGAAGTTCACAACCAATAGAATGCCAGAAAAATAAATTAAAATAATTAAAATAAATAAACAATAATAAATCCTAAAATTGAACTATGGCAAAAATATAAATTTTTTGAAACAGGGTTAAATTAATGTCACAATCAGGAAAAACCTGATGCGTAGTGACCTGCTGCTTAATTTAAATATAGTAATGTTGCAATATGATCTTGAAAATGTCTATGGATAGCTATTACATGCCGCTTAATGTAATTATAGAGATGCTACGATTTGAGTTTAAGCGTGTTTATGAATACCAAAATCCATATAGTAGAGACAATCAACCATGCTAAAATATGTGACAATGCGTAAAGTTGTATATGTGACAATCAACCATGCTCACAATATTTTATTAAAATTAAATATATATATAAACATGCTCATTGCGATGCGATTGGCGCGATCGCGCAATCGCAATCGCAAATATTTTAATCGCCCTCTGCTCAAGCCAAGGTCCACGGGAGCAGTGGTCCCACAGACCACGCGACATCAATGTATTAAATCCCAAGTTTTATTATTATGGCCTGATTGTATTGTTAAGTTCCAGACCCGACCTCTTTTATAAGGCGGATTTGATTGTTTATCGCACGTTCAAATGGACCCGTACCCAAAACCCAAATCCGAACGCGATGTCATTTTATCCATGCGATTTGATAAATCATCACGCACACATTTGATGACGTCAGGACTCCATTTTTGTAACGTGAAATGGTTGAATGCATTTTGGTTAATTTCCTTTTGAAGTCCGGGCTCCATGGCGAAAGGTTTGATAAGTTGTGTTTGTAATGTTTTTACGTTATAAACGTTTTAAAGTTTGTTTTAATGTTTTATTGTTTTACATTACGCGACGGAGTATTGTTATAACATATATATGTTTTAACATATATATATGCGCTTTGTAATAGGGCCCCACATAATTTAGTTTAAGTTTAAGTTTTATATAGTTTTATTTTTATTTTAAAAGTTTTGTTATGTTTTATATGTTACGACATATATAAACTAAAAAGGCCAGAAGACAATGTTTTGTTTTTATTATTGCACAACAGTGCGAAGTTTTAAAACATAGCAGTGTAGTTTTTGAAGAGACAGGGTATTTTTGTTTTTTAAACAGAGAACATAGAGTTTTTGAATCGCAATCGCAAAGTCTTTTTTGTTGTTGCGATTAAGTATCTTGTTGATATGGGATATTGCGATGCGATCGCAATCGCAAGTCGCATATGTTACCACCGCTTTTTGTTATGCCACCGTTGGAATGTTGAGATACGATTGGCGCGATCGCGCAATCGTAATCGCAAATATTTTAACTGCCCTCCGCTCAAGCCAAGGTCCACGAGAGCAGTGGCCCTACAGACCATGCGGCAGAAATGTATTAAATCAAAAGTTTTATTTTTATGGCCCAATTGTATTGTTAAGTTTCGGACCCGACCTCTTTTATCAGGTGGATTTGATTGTTTATCGCGCGTTCAAATGGACTCGTACCCGAAACCCAAATATGGACGCGATGTCATTTTATCCACGCGATTTGATAAATCATCACGCACACATTTGATGACGTCGGGACTCCATTTTTGTAACGCAAAATGGTTGTATGCATTTTGGTTAATTTCCTTTTGAAGTCCGAGCTCCACGGCGAAAAGTTTGATAAGTTGTGTTTGTAATGTTTTTACGTTATAAACGTTTTAAAGTTTGTTTTAATGTTTTATTGTTTTACATTGCGCGATGGAGTATTGTTATAACATATCTATGTTTTAGCATATATAGATGTGCTTTGTAATAGGGCCCCACAGACTTTAGTTTAAGTTTTAGTACACACAATGCCATTCTTTATAAGTTGATCACAACAAATCTGAAGGGCTCATCTTAAATTAATTTTTCAAGCTGCACGGTAAATCCACTTGCATACGTGTTGAGCAGAAAATAGAAATACAGGTGATGCAGAGGACATTACGTCGGCGGATATTACACCTTCTCCGTACACATTTGCAATAACATGTTCAAATTATCCACCAACCAGATGCAAGGAAAAAAATTAAAAAATTAAAATAAATAGATTATTAAAATTTAACTATAGTCAAATTATACAAAAATCCAAAACATATGTCTAATCAAGGTGAATTAATGTCACAATCAGGAAAACCTGTAGTGACTTGCAAGTCGCATATGTTACCACCGCTTTTTGTTATGCCACCATTGGAATGTTGCGATGCGATTGGCACGATCGCGCAATCGCAATCGCAAATATTTTAACTGCCCTCTGCTCAAGCCAAGGTCCACGAGAGCAGTGGCCCCACAGACCATGTGGCAGAAATGTATTAAATCACAAGTTTTATTATTATGGCCCGATTGTATTGTTAAGTTCCGGACCCGACCTCTTTTATAAGGTGGATTTGATTGTTTATCGCACGTTCAAATGGACCCGTACCCGAAACCCAAATATGGAGGCGATGTCATTTTATCCACGCGATTTGATAAATCATCGCGCGCACATTTGATGACGTCGGGACTCCATTTTTGTAACGCGAAATGGTTGAATGCATTTTGGTT
>CM076579.1:1206998390-1207176732 GCA_034641835.2 Pinus albicaulis
ACATATTTTGTTCAGTTCTCTGTTAATATTGAAATTTTCATTTTATTAGAGATTTGTTCAAGCCAGTTATTTATATCTACTATCGTTTCGTTATTTTTGGAAGCATTTGTTAATCTCGTCCTATAAATGTTCATTGATCCTCATTGTATTGACATTCTAATTTTTCCCTAAATATCGCAAGGTTATATTGGTATTAGTCTATTTTATGAGCATTAATTGTATCCTTCCCATACTGATATGCATAGCCAACAAAAATTGCTATTCCCAATTGTATTACAGAATTCCATTAATGATTGGAAAATTTCTCTACTTAGTGTCTAGTGTTCGTAATCCTTCCCAATTTAATTAACAAATGATGTCAAAGAGGGAATTTAGGGATAGGTTATTTTTCTGAACTTTGGAAATTTGATGATCATTTCAACTAAAAATATTTCACATTAAAATATTTATTTCGGTCGTAGATCAAGAGCAAGAGAAATAACAATAACTAAATAAATGTTGTCCTCCATAAGAATATTCATATATACTTATTTTCCATGATGTTTTTTCTACAACACTTTAGATTCATAGTTCAAATGAGGCTTGCAAAAATTGACCCTTTAATAAATGGGGGCTATTGTAAATATTATGATAATAATGGAGAAAGTTATGGATGGTTCATTATTAGGATTTTGTTACAACTAATTATTTTCCCATTGGGATTATGTTTTCTAATTAGGTTTTATATTCTACTTATGTGGAGTCTATTCAAACTCCTCAACTACTTTATAGTATTATATGTGTAGTTGTTTTTCTCTAGTGTAATACAAGTTTCAGTTTAGGAATTCTCTAGGTTGAGCCTTGCCTCATCTCAGAGTCACATCTCTCATCTTCACATCACTTTTTCTTTTATTTTTTCTTGTTATGATATCAAATTATGGTGTTGTGTCACTATTGTGTGAGTGATAGAGCTGAGACCATGTGATAACCTGTGTGAAGAGTTGAATTTTAGCAATGTGTAGGAATCATACGTGGTTCGTTATTGCTATAAGGCTCAGGTGCATCCATTACTAGAGTACAAGCTCCCCAAGATTAAAAGGGAAAACATAGACATAATTAATATGATGAATAATTTATCAATACTCATGGCTCACCCGTGCTATGAAAAATGCAATTCCAAATGCATTGTAGACACCTGTAGTAGACAACTTCGAGCAATGAAAGACAAATCCTCAATAGAAGAAATAGAGGTCACATTGATCAAAATACATGGCAGTATAAAAGTTGTTTCTAATAAGAAGCATGGGTTTCACCTATTCATGTGTTATTTTATGTGCTTGAAATCCCAGTAAAATATGGATTGGTTCAGTTTCCCTATTATCTTGTATCGTAATAAAAGGTACCTTTAAAAATGTAAGGGTGACATTGCACACTGAAAAGAATTGATTGACTGAGCTCGTTACGATTGTGGAGTCTTGAAGTGAAGATTTTTTGAAGCTTGGATGAAGGATCAAATTCATTTGCAAATAATTTTTGTTGTAGTAGTGTTTAGCAGTCTTTCTAGATAATTGGCTAGACTTCTATCTATTTGAGTGTTTTTTTCATGAGTTAGATATATGTTGCAAGTGATGAGGTGTGAATCAATGCATTGAGATTGTTTCTGTGGTGATGAATGTTGCTACATGAAGAAGCAGAACTATTGATGTGTTGATAACTTTTAATAAGTAATTAATTTAGTGAGGAGCTTCATTATCCAGCAAAGTTGAGGTTGATCGAGGTAACATAAATCGTGATCATGTTCTGCAAAATTTTCCAGAGGTAATCTATATGAAAGGATTTTTTTTGTTGTTGCAACATAAAGTCTTGCCATCTTCTCTCTTGCACAACATTGTAATATTCCCTATTGTGTTATTGCAACCATAAAAAAGGTGATTTTCGGCTGTGGAAATTATCTTTTGGGTTGTGATTAAGATGGCTAACCCTTTGGTTGAAGCATATTTAAATGAAAGGGTCTATGCATGAAGTTGGGTTACACTTTTTATCAAGTGAGGGTGTGTTTTGAGTGAAAAAAAAAAAATTGATCGAGCCATTTTAAGCACTCGATTAAGCAATGTTTGAGCCCTCAATTGAGTTTTTTGAGCGCTTAAAGATAGCTTGATCAGGTGTTAAAACAAACTGTCGATCAATATCCTATGTAGCCCAAGGTTATCTAAGAGCTCGATCAAGTTAGTGGCTCGATTAAGCTAGTGGCTCAATCAAGAAATGGGCTCAATTGAGCCATGTTTTTTAAATTTCCCGCTAATACGTCCTAGGCACAAAATTAAAAAAAGTGGCTTGATCAGGCCTTAAAGCTAGATAGATTCTTAAATCTAGATCAAGCTATAGTCTAGATCGAGCCTTAAAGTTGGATCGAGCTATAGGCTAGATCAAGCCTTAAAGCTATATTGAGCCTCTATTTAACCACATTAAGGGATCGATCCAGGGTTTCTTAAACCTTCAATTGAAGAAATTTTATTTCAAACGATCAATCGAGCATTTTTTATCGCTCAATTGAGTTGCTAAAGGCATAAAATACAAAGTTTTATCTCCCATTTTTCATCTTTCTTTACAATACCATTTTGTTGCCTAGTGGACTTAAGAAAATTTTTGTCCTTAGGTGGTGGAGTTGAGAATGTTGGATTCGTGAAGGACTCCTCGATTCATTGGAATTTCAGTTTGACGTTCTTGAATTCATATGATATTTTTCGTCTAATTTATTTTAAAAATAATGCTTCAAAATTTGTTGGAAAGTTTCAAAGGGGTTGAATAAAAAATAAAAAACATAAAATGTACACAGCGAAATTTTTTCAAAAAATACCATTATCTTTAAGACTCCTCTTCAAAAGGGTGCTCTTGCTTTTTGAATTTACTAAAATAGTTGAAAAAAATCTTAAGTGAGCACATGTATGCAAAATGAAACTGAAATATTACTTCGCAAACTTCAAAAATTAATATAAAATATAATTTTGCAAAAAAAAATAAAAATGCATAACTTAGATCTCTCTGTGTAGATAATGCTCATATATACTTTATTTTAAAATTGCACATTTTAAACTATATCATGCTAGTGAACACACACATACCTCTTAAAATGTGTGAAAATTTGCAAGGACAAGCATTTCATTTAATGGAAAATTGACAGATTATATGATACTAGTTTTTTTTTTCAAAAATTATCATTAGGAAAACAACATAATTGTCCAAAAACTGTTTTTTAACTCTGAATCAAAATTCACAATTCTTAAATGAATTTTCAGGGCTTCAATTCAATAAAAGAGTAAAATTTGAAATTTCATTGCTACATTTGGCCCGAAAATGTAACCCATATTCATGCATTCACCCGAAGCAATTAAGTTAGATAGTGTCAATTATGTAAATTGTAAGTTTAAATTGTAGACATTAATGGAAGGTCACATTGTCTGGTTGATAGCATGTGGGGTTGAAGTGAAGATTAATGTTTCCACAAGAGTTGCACCTACATCAATTCAATAGTGGGAGATGTTAGAGACTAATAAAAAGGTATTGTTGGGAATGTCCGTAAGGGACAACATTATACCCCATATTCGAGACTACAAGAACTGCAATGAGATATGGAAAACACTTTGAGACTGACTCGAGTTGAAGAATATAAATCGAGTCTTGTCTCTAAGGAGTAAGATCCATTTAGTTAGGGTAGAATAAAATGAAATAATTAGTAATCTCATTTCGAGAATTAAAGACATTAAATATAATCTTTGAGATATAGGAGGAAAATTATCGTGTACTAATTTAGCTGTTTTGATAACCTTAAATGGAATGCTATATGAATAACAAATGTTCATTACAAGTCTTGAAGCAAGGAGAAATCTCACAGTTTTGATGAGCTATCAAGTATAGTTATGTAGGAGGAATAAAGGAGAAATAACCTTAGGCCTCAAATTTTTGATTTGACGCTAATTGAAAAAGGGAAGAAACCTTCTAGAGGAAATTTGTGGGAAGGAAGTTAGGAAGGAATACCACCTCTTGGAAAATACATCATATGGAAATATTCCACGTGAAAAACTACAATGATATATGCCACCCCCAAATGCTAATGCTAGAATTAAATGTCATTACTATGGGAAGCTTGGACACTATTATAGAGATTGTTCAAAAAAAAGTATCATGGATCAAAACATAAAAGTAGAAGACACACTAGTCATTTTCCTTATAGAGGAAAAGCCATGAATGATGAATTCAAATATTTTTTATTGTTTATTTCATATGTTGCACTATCTACTGACATGAATAATTCAAATACACGGTTTTTTGATTCTAGAGCCTTCATTCAGATGCCTTGTAATATGAATTGGTTTAAAATTTTCCATGAATCTAACTATGGTGAAAATATATATCTTGGCGATGATAGTTCACACCAAATTAAAGTTTTTGGTAATGTTACTGTAACATTACAAAAAAATTGTGTCATAAATTTTCATAATATGATGTATGTGCAAGGGATTAAGAAGGACCTAATCTCAATTTCCACTATAACATATCAAAATATGAAGGAAAAATTTGTAAAGTCACATTGTGTCATAAAAGGTATGTAGGATCACTTCAAATTTATTGTAATAGGTGTAATAATTGGAGGTTTATACAGACTTGAAGTGGCAAGAAAAAGTCATCTAACATTGGCATCCACAACCATGACAACATAAATTCTTTGTAAACAAAGGTATGGGCAACTTAATTATCATGTTTTTTTGCTACCTCAGAAACAAACAGTGGTTGAGGGACTCCCATTTTTTAAGAATGATTACTCTACATGTGAAGTTTGTGCATTAGGGAAGATACATATGGAAGATTTACTTGCTCATACATATAGAAGAAACATGGATATTCATGAACTAGTGAATACATATGTATGTGGGCCTATGTAGACAAGATCATTAGGTTTAGCATAACATTTTTTTATCTTTATTGATGATTGAAAAAAATATACTTGGGTGTATTTCATTAGAAAGAAAAGTGATGTACTTGAATATTTTAAATACTTTAAGAACTTGGTGGAGAAGCAAACGTGGAAATACACCAATATCCTCCAATTATATTAAGAGGGAGAATATACATTAAGTGCATTCATCAAATACTATAGAGCCCTTAGAATTGTACAATAGTACACAATTCCACATACTCCATAGTGGAATGGAGTAGCTTAAAGAAAGAACATAAACTTAGTAGAATGTGTAGGAAGCATGATCAAAGTTAAAAATCTTACTAATGCATTGTGGGTTGAAGCTATTAGTATTGTTTTATATTTTAAAAATAGAAGTCTCACTTAAATTTTTTACCATAAGACCCCCTTTGAAGCTCTTTAGGGTTATAAACCGACAATGAACCATTTAAAAATATTTGGAAGTAAAGTATTCTCTAATGTTCCAAAAGAATATAGGATAAAACTTTATGAAAAAGTTATCAAGTGTGTTTTCATTGGTTATTGTTCTGGTCATAAAGCTAATAATATGCTTGATCTCTCTACACATAAATGTAGAAATGTGTTGTTCCATGACCATGCAGATAAAGTCCATAAAGATGAAAACTATGATGCATGACATATTCCTCATGATTATGATGAGGTTCAAGGAAGAGGCATATGATAAACATGAACATAAATAGTAGGAAGATTCATATGATATCGACACCTCAAGAAGCCACAACACACCAAGAGGAGGAGATGATTCACCACAAAGCAAGACCAGATATTAAAGCAATGAAGCACCAAGTAGATAATCACACCAAACTAAACTACCCATAAGGTACAAAGTCTATGCTTTGATGATAAAAGTAATGAATGTCATAGAACCTTTGAATTGTGAATAGGGTAATAATCATAAACAATGGAGAAATGTAATGAAGGAATAATATGAATCTATAATGAAAAATAATACTTGGGAATCAATAGAATGACCTAAAATTAAATTACCCATAGGCTCCAAATGGTTGTTCAAAGAAAAATATAAAGCGAGATAAAAGTTTAGATAAATATAAAGCCAAATTAGTTACTAAAGATTACTCACGAAAATAGGAAATTGATTATAATGATGAAACCTCTGAACCTATAATTAAGTTAAATACGATTAGATTTATGATAGCATTAGCTACAATAAATTAATGGGAACTACATCATATAGATGTTAAATCTACTTTTCTGAATGGAGGACTAGAAGAAGAAGTATATCTTGTTTAGCCAAAAGTATTTGTTAAAAAGGGTCAAGTGAATCTTGTATGTAAGCTAAATAAAGCCTCATATGGGTTTTAATAGAAACTAAGACATGGTATGTGAAGACAGATTGTTATCTTCTTCAAAAAGGTTTTATGAAAAGTAAAAGTGACCCTAACTTCTATATGAAGATATACCATAAGAGGCATTTTGTTTTGGTTTCCTTGTATATTGATGATCTTAGTATAACTAGAAATATATCCGGGTTAATTGATGAACCTAAAATACAACTATCACAAATTATTAAAATGAAAGAACTCAGTGAATTACACTATTGCTTAGGTCTTGAAAAATGGAGAGAATTTGGACAAACATTGGTTACACAAAGAAAATATACAAGATAAACTCTCAAAAAGGTTCAAAACATATCAATGTAAAAGTTTCTCGGTACCTTTAGAACACAATCCCAAACTTTATAGTGATGATGGGACAAGAGAGGTGGAATGTACATTGTATCATCATTTGAAGGAAAGTTTAAAATATCTCACTACAACTAGGCTAGACAACATATTCAGTCAACATCTTAAGTCAGTTTATGGTGAAGCCTCTTAAAATCTATTGGAAAGCATCAAAGAAAGTCCTTTGATATTTTAAAGGTACTCTTAATTTTGGCATTAAATATACTTATTACTTTGATGTTGAGTTTGCAGGTTATTCTTATGAATATTGTGTCAGATATCTCAATGACATAATATCAACTTCATGATATGAATTTAGTCTTGGTTCCTAAATCATGCCATGGAGTAGGGAGAAACAGCCAACTTTTTTTTTGCCATCAACTTAAGTTGAATATAAGGATTTATGCAGTGCTACTTGTGAAGCAATTTGGTTCAGAAAAGTTCTTGAAAATGTGGGAGAAGAATAGAAAGTGTCAATAATTATTAAGTGTGATAATCAAACCTTCATCAAACTAGCCAATAATCATATGTACCATGCAAGATCAAAATTCATTGAGACACACTATCAATTTATTAGGGAAAATAAGTAGTCTAAGGAGTGACACTTCTACAAAGCCACATCGAAATGGAAAATATGGATTATTTAGAAATTAGTTAGGTGTTTTAGAAAGCACATTTATCCATTAAGTGGGAGTGTGAGAGTAATAAACAAAGTTCTAGATTGTTCATTATTAGGATTTTTCTAATGATTATTCTTTTGTGTTTTATAATTAGGTTTTATATCTTATTTATGTGGATTTGGTTTAAACTCCTCAAATTCTTTGTAATACTATATGTGTAATTATTTTTTGCTTGATAAATGCAAGTGCAAGTGTAGGAAGTGTCTGGGTTCAACCTTACCTCATCATTGGAACATAGAGAAAGTATTATTCATTTAGAAATATCAAAATAAAAGAATTAATAATCCAAAAAAGTGTTCAAGAAGTTTGGTTCAAACTCTTAAAATGCTTTGTAATACTATATATGTAATTTTTTTTGCTTACATAAATTCAAGTGTGAGTATTGACACTCTCTCGGTTGAACCTTGCCTCATGATTTAAACATAAAGAAAGTATAATTCTTTGTAATAATATATATTTAATTGTTTTTGGCTTGATAAATGCAAGTGTGAGTATAAACAGTGTCGGGGTTCAACCTTGCCTCATATTTTAAACATAAAGAAAGTATTATTTAATTAGAAATATCAAAATATAAATAATTGATAATCCACAAGAGAGTTCAATAAGTCATTCGACACGGTTTAAGCAACGAAACAATGATATGTGAAAACTTCTGTGGTATCATCTTAGCATCAAACCTCCTTTGGGAATGCCTCAAACTAATATTTTGAATACGAATGTTGAATACCAATGTTGTATCTAGTTTGGACAAAAGACATTGGATGATGCTAAGTTCAAATATTTAAACCTCATATAGCACTAAAATAGAACAATATCCTTGTACAAATCTTAACATGGACTAATAAAAATAAAAGAAATGAACTGAACTTGGACTTATAATAAGAAGATGAGTGATAGGGATATGTTACCTATCCCAGAGACAACACTAATAACAAAATTAAATTAGAACAATTTGAATAATAGTAGTATTATGCATTCCAAAAAAACATAATGAAGAAATATGAATTTCAATCAATATAATAGTTGATAAAGAAAGAATAATAAATTAGAAAAATTCTAAGTTAATATAGTTATATAAATTAAATTTTTAGTAAATATTCATAAGCATCAATCATCAAAACACTTAATTTATGATACATCTCATATTATCTAGATTTTTTTTGTTTGATTTTAATTTTTTTATAAAAATTAACAACAAAAATATTATAAAAGTAATGTTATAAATAAAAATCAAGTGAAAAGAAAATAGAATTTGATACCTGTAGTTATTGACATTTTTTTTAATTAACATGAAAAGGCATTTTTTTAAACAAATCTTAATAAATATAAAAATATTATATATATAATTTTTGATTTCCAAGTCTACAAAGGCATAAATACTCTACGCACTTTGGTTTTGAAGTTGTAAACTTTTAGGAGAAAGCACATGCTCAAGTAATCATTAGGCTAATAAAAACTATATGAATTAATGGAATCGAAATTTTGGAAATCTTATTTTAAAATAAAAACTCTATATAACTAATTTAAATTAATATTAAAATATTAAAATTTATTAAAAAAAAAGAAGACTATAAACTGATGATGATGATTAACATCCATTAAAACCAATGTGCCTAAAAAAGAAGAAAAATCTACTTGTGATCCTTTAGAATCTTATTTATATGATAAAAAAGAAGGAAAAAAAAAACACTAAAATCACTAAATAAAAAAAATAAATAAAAACATGAAAAATGAAATTAAAAAAAAAAATGTTTTATAAAAAAGATGCGAAAAATGCTAAAATTGTAAAATAACTAATTTAAATTTATTTTGCAATAATTGCACTTAGAAATTTAATCCTTATATTCAATAAATTTTTGTTTTAGATTAATTAATTTTTATTTAATATAAATTTAATTTTTCAATTTTAATTTATGTATGGCTATTTTTACGCTGTAAGGTGTTTTTCTCTGAAAACAACTTTCCTATTGTATACTCATCATTAAATTAAATGTTAAACGATTGAAATGTTTTAGGCCATTCATCTTTCACATCCTTCATTTACCCTAAATAACTCCCTAACCTCTACAAATCTCTCTTCCCAAATTACATTCTCATTACATGATCATGATAAAAAAAACGGAATATTCGACTGTATGAACTAATGCTTCCTAGAGACAGTAAATCTACAATACTGTAGATGCAAATGGTGACGTGAAATATGTATCATATGATTCTACATATGATACATATTTCACGTCACCATTTGCAAGAGGTTAGGTTGAGAATCACGGTATTACCTATCAAAATTTTAACTATCAAAAACCTTTCTCATTTTTAAATTTCAAAAGGAAAAAGGTTGATAATCCCAGGGCAGGATTAGCTAGGGCACGATTGGTTAAAACTGGCTGGTATATTTTATGGTTGTGCTGAATAAGATTAACTAAATATGTGAGATAATCGATAATGTGAATTTATTTATTTATTTAAATGAGATGGTTTGTTAAATTTGATGGTTTAGAAACATTTATTGCATTTTTAATTTTAAAATAAGAGAGTTTGTAAATTTTGATGGTTTAGAAATATTCATTATACATTTTTTTGAGTTTTAATGAACAAAAAGGTTCATCCCTTGCCTCATACTTAAAAAAAAAAAAGAGATAGTTTGTTAAATTTGATGGTTTAGAAAAAATTGATGGTTTAGAAAAATTTATTGCATTTTTTATTTTAAAATGAAAGAGTTTGTAAAATTTGATGGTCTAGAAATATTCATAATACATTTTTTTGAGTTTAACGAACAAAAAGGTTCATCCCTTGTCTCATATATTTTATGTTTGTGTTGATCGCCTTATTTTGTGTTCATGATACACTAATTTTATGATATACACCAAAAATAAGAATATATACAATGAGTACAATAATACTAGAGAAAGCCACGGCAAGACTGGCCACTTTCGGGTGTTCCCAATATTAGCAACTTTAGGATTCTCCAATGTTGTCATTGATGTCTTCTACTAGGCAGAACGTAGTGGTGTACTTCTCAATATTAGCAACTTTAGGATTCTCCAATGTTGTCATTGATGTCTTCTCTAGGAAGAAAACGTAGTGGTGTTCTCAATATTAGCAACTTTAGGATTCTCCAATGTTGTCATTGATGTCTTCTCCCAGGCAGAAAACGTCATTCTGTTATAAACACTTTCGGGTGTTTCCAATATCTGCAATTTCAGGATTCTCCAATGTTGTCATTGATATCTTCTCCCCAGCAGAAAACGTTAACTCTGTCTTGTATATTTTATGTTTGTGCTGAATAAGATATGCCTTTTTTTTTGGTTCATGATACACTAATTTTATAATATAATATAAAAAAAAAAAAAAAAAAAGAAATATATGCAACAAATGCACTGATATTAGAGAAAGGCAAGGCAATACTGGCCACTTTCGAGTGTTCCCAATATTTTTCAACTTTTCTCAAATGTTGTAATCGATGTCTTCTCCCATGCAGAAAACGTCCCGGTAGAAAAAGGTGATCCTTGGGATAGTAAGTGAATGATCAGCATTAACGCTACAAATCCAAGATTGGATTTCCAATGTTGTCATTGATGTCTTCTCCCATGTAGAAAACGTTCGGTAGAAAAAGTTGACGTGCAGCGTACTGGGATAATAAGTGAATGATCAACATTAGTGCTACAAAGCCAAGATTGGGCAGTTTGAGGTATCCCAACATAAGCAACTTCAGGATTCTTCAAAGCAGTCGTTGATGCATTCGCTAAGGTAGAAAATTAAATAAAAATAATGATGTATCCAAGAATATATTGTTAGCGAGTGTTAAAAATAAATCAATCCATTACTTACTAAGTGTTAAGAGTTAAAAATATATTAAGAAATCTATTTGCTTGTGTAGATTTTGAGGTTGTTTGAGTGCCAATGATTATGTTAATTTTTAAAAATCCTATATAAATGTATTTGTATTTTTCTATTTGACATATGAACTAAAGAACTAGTGCTTTTTGGATAGAAAGCTTTTGCATATGTACTTATGTATGTATATTTTTCTATTCAACATATGAAATAAAGAGACCAACTCTCTCTTTGTATATTATGTCATTCATTTTGTGAGTTTAATTTTTATTTAGTGCGAAAGTTTCTTGTGAGATGGTATGAGGTTAAGATGTTCTTTGAAAAAAAAGTAGACAAACAGTGATGAGAGTGATAGAAATGGTTATGGAGAGATGAGAGATAGAAAGGACTTGCATGCTATGTGAAGTGATATAAGTTGCTATGGAGAAATAGAGATAGGAGTCTCATGCTATCTAAAGGATCCATTGTGATTAGAGGAAGTATGAAGGATTTCTGATAAATAAAGTTGTTTTTTGTGGAAGTGTGAAACATGGTTGTTATGGGTGTAGACAGGTTAGATAGAGATAGAAGCATTCAATGTGTGCATGGAAACTTCTTGAAAAAGGAATTAGTGCAAAAATAGAGGAAAGTGTAGATGAACAAGAGGATGTCAAGTCTCTAGTGATAATATTTAAATTTTGAGAGAGAAAAATATCATAATTATTGAATGAATTCTATGTAAGCCCAATACAATTAAATTATTAAAAATGACACTTGGCAACTAATTTCACTGTCTAGAAAAGTTCTATAGGTATAGAGAAATTTTAAACTAAAATGAATGCAAAAGATTATTCATTAAAATATTATGATGACACATTTGGACCTATACCTAAAATGAACACCATTAGACTTATGATTGCATTAGCTACTAGGTACAATTAAGGGTTAAGTAAAATGAATTTGAAATCAACATTTTTGAATGGCTAATTAAAATAGGTATACCTTCTTCAACTAGAAGGTTTTGTAACTAGGGGACGATAATATCTTGTATATGGTCTATAACAAGCTCTCATGTCATGGCATATAGAAGTTGACAACTTTTTCTTCTAACAACCCTTTATAAAAAAAAAAGAATTATTTACATATTTATATAAGAAAATTTGATCATGGTAGTGTTACTTTAACTTCATTGTAGGGTGATAATTTAATCATAACAAGAAATGTTGAAGGTTTGTTGATGAAATCAAAAGACAATCATCATAGAAATTTGAAACGAAAGATATTGCACACATGTATAATTTTTTAAGAATTGAGGAGTGGAAGGAAGATGGAAACACTTTTATCATTCCCAATAAGTATGAAAATAAACTTATCAAAAGACTCTATGAATCATTAAAACTACTATGTACTCCATATGCATAAAATGCTAATCTTTACATTGATGATGATATAAAAGAAATTAGTTATAAACAATTTTAGAAAGTTTAACCTACTTCACCAAAAAAATATGTCATACTTAACGAGTGATCTTAGTTAATTCTTGGTTTGGTCACATGAGAGCCATTGGGAATATTCCAAGTAATTCATTTAGTACTTAAAATGAACTATTGATTTTGATAGTTAATACACTAATTATTTGAATATTGAGTTGGTAGTTTATTAATACTTTGATTAGGAAACTTAATTTCTACATGATAGAAAGTCAACCACTCAATATGCATTCAACATGAGATCCATGAATCTGTATTGGAGTGTTAAGAAGTAATAAACTATTTCATTGCTCTCTAGATAAGGTACATTCTTGAAGATATGGGGAGATGGGAGAAATGCAAGGCGTACCTAGAATTATCAAATGCCACAATCAAAATTCAATAGAAGTGGCCAATAATTCAATCTTTTATTCAAAGTCAAAATAAATTAGAAGTTAACATCATTTTGTAAGAGAAAAAATTCAATAAAAATAAATTGTTTTGAAATAATACAATACAAAATAAAATATGACTTATATATTCATAACACATACAAAATAATAATATATGTACAAATATGTTGGGTATTATGAAATGTTCATGAATTCTTCCATTACAATATTTCATTGTTGTTAATAGCTTTTTCTTAAGTGTATAGATGAACAACTTATAAAGTCTATCATCATAATAAAAACACTCCAATAACATAGATATGTGTGAAATTTAAAATAATTGTTAATATTTAGAAAATGCATCATATTTAACATATGAAATAAATAAATATATTTTTTAACATATAGTTCATTTTATCCTCAATTCTAGGCACACATATATATTATCCACATATGAAATAAATAACAATAATTTTGTAGAGACAATTCAATTTACTTTACATTTTGTAAGTGTTTAAGAGTTTTTAGGCACTATAGTTGCTAATTCCTATTTCAAGGTAGAATATTAAACATATTAATGATTCAATCATTGATTCAGTGTCTTTCAATATTGTGAAGTGATAAGAAGAGACACACATATCCTTACTCAAGCAAGGAAATAAGATTGTAATATCAATTCAAATTGTTGAGGAAATTCTCTATTGTATCTGAACTTACTATGGCAACATTTCTATTAGATCTAGGTGAATCCAAGTTATGTGGCATTGTATGCATAGCATTGTTTTCTGAATTTATAAGAAAGGTTATTAGGCATTTTTTTTTTCTATAGGGAAGAAGTATGAAAATTTAAGATCTTGTTTTCTGCAATTATAAGAAAGGTTATTAGGAATTTTTTTCTATGGGGAAGAAGTACGAAAATTTAATATCTTTGTAACATATCCAATGCATACATCCTAAACCTCTTGAAGTTAACCTACAACAAAAATATTTACCTGTAGGCTGAGATACTCTATATATGACCTACACAAAATTTCTGTGGAACCAAAAGGGCGAGAACTCTGTGAGATTATACAAGGCCAAAAATATATGGAAGGGATCGTAATTCTGTGGCAAAGTGTCAAATCACTAGTTGATCACTGTGACCTAGCAGATCTGGTAATGAATTAAGGTATTATGATATCTCTCTTTTAAAGAAGAACCATGATCCCAATAATTCCAAAACTATGTGGAAACAATATTTTAAAGCATCTGAATCTCACTAAGAATACAATTGGAAACACATACGTCTAAGGATACTAAAAAATTGAGATGAAATTCTGAGACATGAAGGTACTAAGTCAAAAAAAAAGGATCTGAAGTTATTTCTCTACAAAAGAGTGTGAATTCAATGAAATTATATTCTTTATACAAAGCCCTAAACTACATAGTTCTGTGATTATGAGAGAGAACCTGAGGTAGGTCACATAACATATGGTAAGACAAAAATTTGTTGACCGCTGAAGTTGACTAATAAATAAGATTAAATGTTAGAAGATTGAAATTTTTTATGCCATTCATCTAAAACCTCATTCATTTAAGCTAACTACCTAACTGACACTCTAACACTTTCACTAGAGGATGATCTCTTTGCAAACTACACTCTCACTATAGGATGATACGAGGAAACATAGGATTCGACTATATGAACGAACAAATGGTTCCACTGGCTTTCTATAAATGAGTAGTGAGATTAGGCAAGAGATATTGTGCAAAATATCTAGAGGTAGATAGGCTAGGAAAGAGAGTGTGAAAAAGAGGTAGAGGTAGATAGGTGATAACAAAAGAGGTGGAGGTAGATAGGCTAGTGAACAGGCTGAAGAGAAGGCCTAGAAAAGTGTTGTATGCCTCCTTTCTTCCTCTCTCACCAACATTACCTAAGAGGGATCAAAGGAAACAAAGTTTTAATTTTCTTAGTACTTACAACATCATGGGTTAAGATGGATTTGTGTTGTTTTTATTTTTGAAAAATGTGTCTTATAATCTAGAGAAGTATTTACAAATAGAAGAACCAAAAGTGGAAGGGTATATACAATGAAGATCATATCTTCTTCCATAGAGAAAGTAGAACGTAAACGAAACCAAACTATGTTGTGGGATAAAAGGCCTTATTTCCTTTGATAAAAAAAGTGCTCTTATGAAAAAGTTGATGGCATATCTCATCGCAGCATGAGGGATGGAAGTTAGACGATGAACTAACTTGATTCTCAAAAACAGATTTACAATGGATCATCCAATGATAAAGAAGAAATCCTCAATAAAATCTAGATCCTTGAAAATTAATAATGGGCAAGACATCAATAGTATTCAAATAAAGTGGTCCTCCAGTGAATGTGTCTGTGACGAAGCTCTCAATATAGATTCTGCCAAAATTGCCAGCAATTGGGAAAACCAAGAGTCCTTGAAGATATGATTCACAGTCTCCAACTGATCACATACGGGAAAAGACCATCTGAAAACACACTTTTGATCAAACATGCCTTGAATGGAATCCTTGGGTACATCACTACGTACAAAAAATATTATGCTTATAAGAAATCTGGATTGACCAAATACTGCAAAGTCTTTGTACCCTTCTATATTCTATTTAATTAAACATTAATCTCACATTAAATACGAGTGACAACAAATGATGAGAGTAAAAGAGTGAGTAAAATATCTGAGTGTCATATTTCTCAAGAGGATGCTCAAAGCTCCATCTCTAGTTCTTCCATAATACACCTGAAATCCCTAGATTCATCTCGAATAACTTGGCCTTTGGGATGAGATTTTTCAACTCCATAATTGACAGGGGATTTGAGGCAGTCAAAACAAAATCCTAAGCAAGAATACACTAGTCCCTTCAGGAGTACAAAATGAAATCACAAATTTCATCCCAAAAGAAAATATCACTTCTACTCAATTTTCGAGCCTGAAAATGGGGCATTTCAGCATCACATTAACCATGCGCCCTCCAACTCAATTTTCGAGCTTGAAAATGAGGTATATCAACATCTCATTGACCCTGCACCCTCCAACTCCAGATGGGGTGACAAGCTAAGTTCCATATTGCCTTGTTGTTGTGTCAAGACCAATGAACCAAAACCATCCATGGATTTCCAAGTTGCCGATATATTTTGGAAGATGAATGATATTGAAACTTGAAATAAGTGAGGCATATAAATAATATCACACGAGCCAAATGTGGTAGCAAAATTATGTAGAAACATCAAGCAAGCTAATCCACTGTCACCTTTAGGCTTGGTGCACACATCCCAAGGAGCCATCAAGATGCTCCTCTTCCCACTATACGTAGATCATAGCCATAAGTATGATTGAAGAATTTTCTCCAAGCGTTGAAATTGAATTTAGCTATGAGACCAACAAAAGACATAATACACATGCCAAACTATTACACATAGGTTATTTACCATGGAAGAGTAACAATTTTAATGCTACTCTTTCCTATAATACTGCCTTACGACGTTTCCTTTGCAACATCTGATGCAATTTATAGTTTTTATTTAAACTAATTTTACATTATTTAAGATGGAATATATATATTTAAATTTATGTCGGATGATTTGTGACAACTTTTATGTAAAACTAATATAATAACAAAAAAGGAAATTAATAAATTAATCATAAATAAGAAAAACATATGAACACTAAATTTAACTAGAAAACAACAAAAGGGCAAGAGAATAAAAGAAATCATATGGATATTAAGAATTCCCCCACCACAAAATTAAGCTAAAAAGGGGAAGACTAAGTACATATTGTTCGGGATGCTTTGATTTCTGGAGTCTTCCACGTCTCTCTCTTGACCTTGTTGGGAGGTATATATGTACTCATTTTATTTGTTCAAAGTTTTGGATTACAGGCTATGATTGATCACTAATGAACTTTGAAAGAATGTAAAAAATAAATTTTGTCTAATAAAAGTCTGTTCTTTTCTTTCCTTCCTAAAAAAAGTACATATTGTTCGGTTTAGGATATAGAATATATGAATCTAATTGGTTAAACATTCTGGGAACTTTAAAATTCACGATTTGAACGTTTTTCTCTTTCAATTTCATCTTTTCTTGGTTTCCATTTCATAATTTCTATGAACAAGTTTTCTTCGCTTAGATGTACACAGTTCTTAATATCAAATCACGTTTAAAATGAAAAGAATAAGTGAAGGGTGGATAAAATAGGTAAGAAGAATTTTTTTATGAATCTGTTTGAAAGGAAAACGGGAAGATACACTGGAAATTGAAGACAAAAATGCTATAGGTGAAAATAGTGTTTAGACACACACAAAGCTAATACAACCAAAACCTACACACTCTGAAACAGAAAGAAACCTCGATTACAGATATTCTAGAGTCAATTTTAACGTATCTTTAAAGTTGTTTCTTCCAAGGAAATCTAGGAAAACGAATTTCGGATGAGTTATACGACAGTTTATATTAATATAAAAGTGTTGAAACTTTATCAGAGATGTCAAATACCAAATTTGTGAGAATGCTGAAAATAAATGTTGCACCATTTGCAGAAAAGATAAAGAAAAAATATTAATGGTAAAAATGTTGTTTGTATCCTACAACTAATTCTAGTCGGCACGAGATTGAAGCACCAATTATAAAGAAATAAAGAGAGCTTGCATTCATTCAAAGCCATTAGCAACTTATAGTATTCAATAAGAAGAGAAAAATTCCCCATCAAATAACATGACCTAGCTGACAAAATCTCTCTTAAGATGATCCTCAAGGTGGGTCGCATCCCAGGCATGATCGTAGAATTTGAATTGTTTATAGTTTTCAAAGTCATTCATGAAGTGCCAATTTTCACAAAGGGATTTAAGATTTGAATTCTCCAGCAAGTCCTCTGATGTTTCCTCTGAATATTGAAAAAATTCTTCCATTATGTCAAGAATAGGGCTCGAAGGAATGTCGAGATCCTCATCTGAATCATCTAGGAGATAAGATAGATCAAACCTTGAGTCTGTATCTTGTGTTAGGCCTTCATGGTTGCTAGAAATATCAGTTGCCGTAGAATTATACCCCAAGTTAGGGGAAGGATAAGAAGTGGAACATGTCGCAGAAATTTCTTCTTCAAGGCTTATCATGACTTCGTTTACAAGCTCTTCACTAGGAGAGAATTCATCTTCTTCGTCACCTTTTGCTAAATATTGATCAATTGCACTATATGAAGAAACCAATCTGTTTCTACCCATGACAGTGTTTCCACTCCTGGACATCTATGGATTCCGGCACAAACTCAACATCATGGCTGCGTTTCCTGAGCATCCCCTGAGTCATTATCGAGAGACGATACAGGGATTTGAACACGGAACACAACAGTGTTGCAAGGAAAAGAGGATGATGATAATTTGTGTGCAGCGAAGAGCTGGTATTTCCTGATACAATAGTAGCTGAGAGCAAGATTGACTATAAATAGTTTTTCGGTTTTTTATGGTATTTGCAAGACTATTAAAATATGTAATTACCTCCCGCATGTAGAGTTATACAACCAGTTAAGTAAGCATTGAGTTAGTCAAGTTATGTGATAGATGAATTTGGTAAGTGAGTTAGAGAGTCAGTTAAGTGAATGATGGTCAATTTGAATTATGTGAGTGTGTGCATGTCAAGTTAGGTTAAATACCCTTCATCGGGTTCATTGTATTAATCAAGATTGTTTGATTGAAATTCGTGTGATTAATAGAGAGCAGTAGCACATGTTTGTGTTATTGTGTGAAATATTTGTGTTAATTTGTTCCTTTACTCTTCTGCCATTCCAACAAATTGGTATCAGAGTGAGGTTACAAAGAATGGGAGAAAGACATCATCCCTGTGTGAGGAGATTTTTTTTTTAAATTTATTTTTAAGTTTTTAAATTTATCATTATTATTTATTATTTATTTATTTAATTTTTCTGCTTATTTCCACTATAATGCATCTAGTATTTATATACAGAGTGTTATAACACTGGTTCCCACATCAGAGAACCGCGTTACACATCAAAAATTTACCGGGAATTTCATGCACGCGAGGAGTTTTGGTTTTGGTGTGCATTAGTGGACTAATGTGGGTCATAGCATTGATAGGAGCGTTAGCACACTGCCCTATTGAATTTCAGACGCTTTAGTGTTCTAAAAAGAACGAAGAACACAAGAAGAGTCAATAGGAAGCTTTGAAACGAGAGTCAATAAGGTTTCAAACGTCTTCATAATACGTTGGTTATTTTTTAAAAGGTTTGAGTTATTTAAAAAGAAGGGTCCTTTTAAATAATACGAAGGAGTTTCAAAAAAGATTTTAAAAGATTATTTTATTTATTTTTGAAAAGGGAATTTTCAAAAGGTTGTTTTATGAGTAGAATTTTATAAAAGGGTTTTTAAAAAATACTTTATTATAAAATAATTTATTATGAAAGATTTTTTTATAAATATTTTTTATAAAATAAATTCTTATATAAAAAATAAAACATAGGTTTTTATTAGAAGGTTGTTTATGGAGCTTAGCAAACCATATACCATAAAAAATTAGGGTTTTAGAAGTGAATTTTTGTTTGAAGAAAGATCGATACAAGTAGCTTCCAGCAACAACTTCCTTCTTTCACAGGGAAAGCTTATGATGTGTGGGTCATTAAGATGGAGACCATGATAAAAGAGAATTATCTTTGGGATCATGTCAAGTTTTGGTTTGCAGAACCTCAGGATGATGCAGAAGAATGAGCCCTCAATAATGCAGAGAGGGAACAATGGAAGAAATACAAGAGGAAGAATGCACAAGTGTTACTTCTTATCCTATAGGGAGTGGACTGAGTAGTGTTCTAGAAGATAATGATAACATCTTCAGCAAAGGAAGCATGGGAAACATTTAAGACAAGCTATCAAGGTATGGAAAAAGTGGATATTGTTAAATTGCAAAATACTAGGAGAGACTCTGAAATTATTAACAGAAATACTTGGGTTTACTTTTTGAAGCAGAAGTCTAAAACTTTTTCAAAGTTCAAAGAGTTCAAAGCCTTAGCAGAAAACCAAAGTGATCGGCAGATCAAGGTATTAAGATCAAATCGTGGTGGAGAATATGATTCAAAAGCTTTCCATGAGTACTGCAAAGAACATGGAATCATAAGAAAATTTACAACTAGATACACACCACAGTAGAATGGTGTAGCAGAGAGAAAGAATAGAACATTCATGAACATGACAAGGAGCACGTTGAAAGCAAGACACTTGTCTAATGAGTATTGGGCAGAAGCAGTTGCATGTGTTGTTTATGTGATACACAAATCTTTTACAAAGAGTGTGATGAACAGAGTTCCAGAAGAAGCATGGTCAGGTATGTCATGTAGTGTATCTCATTTCAGAGTTTTTGGATGTGTAGCCTATGCACATGTGCCTAAGCAGATAAGCGGAAAATTAGGTGATCAAAGTGAAATATGCATATTTACTGGTTATAGTGAATATTCAAAAGCTTACAAATTATATAACCATATCACCAAGA
This sequence comes from Pinus albicaulis, assembly GCA_034641835.2. Classification (NCBI taxonomy): domain Eukaryota; kingdom Viridiplantae; phylum Streptophyta; class Pinopsida; order Pinales; family Pinaceae; genus Pinus; species Pinus albicaulis. The sequence continues at coordinate 1,207,018,913 of CM076579.1, forward strand.
AGACAATAATTAGTAGAGGTGTTGTGTTCAAAGAACAAGGGTCATGGAATGGGACTGTAGACAAACCAATCGATGCACAAACACCATGAGTGGTGGAGGATGATGTAGCAAAAAAGGAGAAGAAAGAATCAGGAGAACAGACACCAAACAAAGTCACACCACCAAGGACTCCAAGGTTTTCAGAGTAGCATGGATCTTCATGCAGATCAATAGACCATAATTCTCCAGGCAACCAAATAGGTAATGAATCAAGTGATGGTAAGAAAAAGATGAGAAGTCTGAAATATATTTATGATGATTTGGATGTTAGAAAATTTTGCATTGTTGGCATTCCAACCTTCTTCTTTTGAAGAAGCAATCAAAGATGAAAACTGAGTGCAAGCCATGGATGAATAAATTGAAGCTATTGAAAAGAATGATACATGGGATTTGGTTAATTTACCAAATGATAAAAACCTCATTGGTGTGAAGTGGGTGTACAAGACTATGTTCGATGAGAAAGGTGTGATTGATAGATTTAAAGCAAGACCTGTAGCTAAAGGATTCTCACAGCAACCGGGAATAGACTTTCGAGAAACATTTTCTCTGGTAGCGAGATTGGATACTGTAAGAGGAGTTCTAGCCACAACATCTCAGAACAAAACACTGTTACTGATGAAATAGGTAACCTGACCTCAAAACGGGAACTCTAGCCCAAAAAGTCTCAAAAAACATGAAAAAATACCCCAAAAACAAAAAGTGTGTCTACCAGAACGCACTTGGTTTTTTTTTAAGGTCAAATTTCAACATTTTATAAAATTATACTAAAAAAAAAATTGTTTGTTGAAAAAAGGATTGAAAAAACACCCTCAAAACAAAACCAGTTGATTCTGGAATAACAAAAAAAAAAATGTGTCATAATTTTGACACTTGTAACAATGGAATTAAAGACAACATATTAGAACATTTTTTAAAATCGTAAATTTCTAACATTTTTTATAGATGATGTTAAAGATAAACAAATACATGTCTAAAGGGCTTATAATTTCGAACAATTTTTATCCATGTTCTTAAACATAAAATATCTTGACTCTAAACAACCCCAAAATTGTAATTATTGTCAACCATAACATTAAAGTTAAAATTTGATAGCGCATAAAAACCTTAATGACAAGTTGTAAATCTTAAGTTTTTCAATCTTATGTTTTCAACATACTTGAACAATGAAATTATGGAGAAATTATAAGACTTAAACAATTTAAAAAAATGAACAAGTAAATGAAAAAATGATCATTGAACAGAAACAAGTAAGAGTAATTTTAATTTTAAAGGATAAAAACTTATCTTTTTTCAAATCTTAGCATAAAACAAATTTAAATCTAATTTCAACCAAAACCTAAAAATCAAGCATCAAAACAAAGTGTTCCCTTTCAATGATGCATATAATTATTAAAAATTTTAAAAGTATCTTATACCAAATGGTAACAATACATAATAATATCACTGCATAATCTAAAAATTCAACATTAGTTTCTATTTTCTATTTTACTTATAATTAAAATATCAACATTGGTACATTGGATATAGCATAAATTATTTTTGTATTTCATTGTTGCATTGTTGATATTCTAAATATATTAATTCTTCATAATTAAAACATATAATCCAACAAACATAGAAATGCCTCATAACTTCATGAAAAATGAGATGGAAGTCAAAATTTTTATTTCAAGTTACCATGCAAACATTAATTTACATAAAAGTGTCTTAGATAGTTATTCAAAATCAACCATAGGTTCTGGCACAACATCATAACCTACATCTTCAGATGAATGGCTTGATGCATATGAAGATGATCTATATTCTTCTCTTTCATCAACTAATGCTCCTTCTGAGTCAACATGCATGCCCACCATTTCAGAGTTCAAAATTCTTGTAGATCTACGTCTACATTCTGCAGAGTCCCATCTCAACAGTAATTGTTCTAGTAGCAATTTCTTCAAAATATTTATGGTCTGCAACCGAAGAGTTCCTCTCTTTGTCAAATTGAAGTCATACACAAGTATGTCAACATCCTCCAATTTTAAGACATCTGTGCGGCGACGATTTATATTTGTGCCATTTATTTTTCTCTTTCTGTTAATTCTTTTTTCCATTACCATCTCTGGCTTGTACACACCATTGGAAGGGTGGGTACTTGTGGCATACCAGTGTACATCAACAACTGTAATCTCCTCATTTTAATTAATGACATTTATAACCTTGGAAATCCAAAATGGATAGCCAAGTGGATCTTCATCTGCTAACACTGCTATCATGCAACCCTCCTTAAGATCCTACACAGAACCCTTGTAAAGGTCTTCCATGGCTTCACGTTGTGCACGTGATCTTCTAGAACCAATATAGATTTATATTTCCTCTACCTGTGGGGAATTAATAATAGCTTGAGGATGTTGTTGTTCAAAATTGTGTGTTTCCTGATGTTCATGTTCATTTGGAATATTTTGTGGCCAAAAAAAGGAGTCTTCAAAAGCGTATCCACATTTATTGATCTTGAAATCATCTCACTTTGATTACTGAAAAAAAACTCCCACCAAACTGAATCAACAACATCGAAGTCTCATATGTATCTCTAATACGTCTTTTAATTTCCTCTAGACATTCAGAATAATTTATGTCTCTCTTCTGCCTTCGTGCATTATGGAGTTCAGCAACTGACTGTAATAACAATATCTTTGATGAAAATATTGGACGCTCTGGAATGAACTTCAAAAATGCTAAACCTGATGATGGTCTCCATTCTTCAACAGTTGAATACTTCTTGCCCCATATAAGTGTTATCCCATCAATTTTTTTGATATGAAATTGATGCTGGAAGCTAATGTTGTTAATTTGTTCAATGCATTTTCCTCACCATGCGATCCAAAAATAAACCTTCGCATGTCAATATTTTCTTCAAACACATGAAAAACAGGCTCTGGAATGTACGATTTCTTAATACATTCAATTAATGATGGCAGGCTCCCAACACCTTTCCTCCTCAATGTTATTGAAAAACGATTGAACATTTGATCAATATGATCATGAGTATGCCCAACAAGAAGGAAACCAACCTTTATCTTTTTAAAAATCTCCAATTCAACGAGCATGTTTAGATACCCAAAAAGAACTTGATTTTTGTTCTCACGACTTGTGTTGTCTAATTGTAAATAAAAAACTTCAGGAAGAATCCCAGACCAATGAGTAACCACATCATGGATTATAGTTATGGTCAGATTTGCATCATTGTGAATATTTGGAGTTGTGAAGAAAACTCTTGGAAACATCTTCTCATTAAATACCATACAACCAACCAAGTGAAACTGAATGAAATTTTCCTCCTGTAATTTTTTTGAGGTGCGGATAAAATGTGGAAGAAGTGTTTTCTTTTGGTCCATACCATTAATTATCAATCCCAGATATTTATTTGGATGATCATAACACTTCTTTCGATGTTTATACAACTTTTTCCTTTCACTTGTTTGCTTATTGCGATGGTCTTGAAGTTCTTTGACAACAGAATATGTACATAAAATAAAAGAAACATATGAATAAATATATTTTCATAGTTGATAAGTATCAAATTTTAAAAGACAATGTTTTGAACACATATCTCTTTCTGCCCCTTGACATTTATCTCTTTTTGCTTTAAGAGAAGCACATGTGCTGCAAATTCCCATCCTTGTCTTCTTAGGCATACAAACATTGTTGAATTCAGTTTTCCATATCCTTGTAAAATAAGAATATGTAATAAAATTACCAATTCCTTCAACAGCTTCTGCATAATATTTGTATAACATGAATAATTCTCGTCTCGAGAAATTATCTGAAATATGTCTTGTGTCTTTATTTGGCATACACTCTCTATGATTTGAAAAGAAGTCTTTCATCCATGTCTTAGTAGTATTTTCAAACGGCCCCACCTCCCGTTTATAACGTGCTTCTGAATAATATGTGGGATCCTTTTCCAATCTATCCTGGATTCTTGACAAACGACCATTACCAATTGAATGCAACATTTTGAACGCCTTTCTGCAAAGCAATACATTCCCAATATGATAATCATAACCTGCTAGTTTAGATTTCATGCAACCCACTAAATATGAATTTTGCATGCTTTTATTCATTGACATATTTGTTTTCCTTTTCTCCAAGACAAATTTGAAATCCATATTTTTCAAGCAATCCCTTCGACAACATTCACTTGAAATCAAATGAACGAAAAAACTTCTTTTTGTGAGATATTTTTTCCTCACCCTTGTATAACTGGAATGCTTTGGATTGATATGAAATAGTCTACTCCTACTCCTAGTTGCAATATTTTCTTGCAACAGCTTCATCATTCCTTCATCCTTTGTAAAAGCAGTTTCATCACCATTAGGAGGAATATTATTCCCATTATCATCATCCTCAACATAGTTAAGAAATTCATCAACATCATTGCGTGGACGATTTTCTTTACCATCATTAGTTGAAGAAAACATTTCACAAGAACCATCGGCACTTTTGTAACCCCAACTCAAAATAAATTCTTCACCATCTTGACCCATGCTTTCAAATTCTTCCCTGGGAGGATTCAATTCTTCATCACCATGAGTGTCTTTGAAATGGTCACTTAGAGAAAATGCAATATTCAGATCTATGCCTATAAAATTATCATTTGCAAGAAACTCTTCATCCTCCCCTTCCTCAGTGGTGCTCTCATAATCCTTGGGATTAGGCATAAGTGGAAGCTTTGAATTTGTATTCACTAGAATTTCTTCATCATGCCCCTCCCCTTCCTCACTGATGCTCTCATAATCCTTAGGATTAGGAATAAATGAATGCCTTGAATCTATATTTATTGGAAATTATTCATCCCCCCCTTCATCAGTGGTTAAATTATAATCGATATGATTAGGATGAAGTGAAAATTTTAGCTTTGGAAATTCATCCCCATCTTCATCAGTGGTGCTGACATAATCCTTAGGATTAGGACGAAGTGGATATTTTGATGCTGCAAATTCTTCATTCCCCTCTTCCTCAGCGGTGTTGACATAATCCTTAGGATTAGGACGAAGTGCATATTTTGACTCTGCAAATTCCTCTTTCCCCTCTTCATCTGTGGTGCTGACATAATCCTTAGGATTAAGACGAAGTGGAAATTTTGACTCTGGAATTTTTTCATCCCCCTCTTCATCAGTGGTGCTCGCATAATTCTTAGGATTAGGACGGAGTGGATATTTTGACGCTGTAAATTTTTCATTTCCCTCTTCATCAGTGGTGTTGGCATAATCCTTAGGATTGGGACGAAGTGGATGTTTTGACTCTAAAACATTATAATTCCCCTCTTCATCAGTGGTGCTCGCATAATCCATACGATTAGGACGAATTTGATATTTTGACTCTGGAAATTTTACATCCCCCTTTTCATCATTGGTGCTGGCATACTCCTCAAGATTAGGATAGAGTGGATATTTTGACTCTGTAGATTCTTCATTCCCCTCTTCATCTGTTGTTCTTGCATAATCCCTAGGATTAAGCTGAAGTGGATATTCTTCATCTCCCTCTTCATCAATGGTGTCCTCATAATCCTTGGGATTAGGACGAAGTGAAACTTTTGACTCTGGAAATTCTTCATCATGCCCTTCATCATTGTTGCTTTCATAATCCTTAGGATTAAGATTAAGTGGTATAACTAGCGCTCAATTTGCAGAAATTTCATTTTGCTGCGCCTCATCAATTTTGTTCTCATCATCTTTAGGATTACGACCAAGTCGATTTTTTGACTCTCTATTCATGGTGAATGAACTCCCGTTATATTCATCACTTTGAATAGAGTTGTTGCGTGACGAAGATGTTGATGTTGTTCAAAGAAAAACTTTGCTATCAGAAAAAACCATGGCTTTCAACAAGAATAGGTTGAATGATACAAATTCCTCTCTCACTTACAATATATAGCTTAAAGACTGAAAATTTCCCTCCAAATTTCCCCCCTAAAAAAATTCACGAAAAAATTTCCCTCCAAAAATTTCGCGAAAAACTTTCCCTCCAAAATTTTCATTTCAAATATTTGGTACAAATATTAGTCAAAAAATGTATTTAACATTTTTTTAATAAACTGTTTGTGTTGAAATATTTTACCGATATTAATATTCAAAATATCCACAAAATATTTCTATCATGGATGCCTTCCAAACTAAAATAATGTTTTTATTTCAATGATTTAACATTGACTAGATGTAAGTATTAACTATAATATTACTATAATACCTACATGCAAATATTAACTAGTTTAACTATAATGACTACATGTAAATGTTTTAAATTTTAAATTTTAAACTTACGTTATATTCATCTAAAATATATTTCAAAATTTATTAATAAACTGTTGGTCTTCAAATATTTCACCATACTTTCTATTCAAAATATCCACAAAATATTCCTTTCATGCATGCCTTTGAAACTAAAATAATTTTCTTATTTGAATGGTTTAAGATTGACTACATGTAAATATTTACAAAAATAACAACATGTAAATGTTAACTATTTTAACTATAATATTAACTATAATTAACTACATGTAAATATTTTAAATTTTAAAATTTAATCCCATGATTTTAATCATTGAGTACATGTAAATATTAACTAAAATACTAACTATGATAACTAAATGCAAATATTAACTATTTTATCTATAATATTAACTATAATTAACTACATGTAAGTATTTCATATTTTAATTTTTAATCTGAGATTATATTTGAATTATTCAACATTCAGTACATGTAAATATTAAATAAAATATTAACTATGATAATTACATGCAAATATTAAGTATTTTAACTATAGTATGAACTATAATAAACTAAATGTAAATATTTTAAATTTGAAATTTTAATCCCAGATTCGTTAAACAGTAAACCAATCAGACAATATTCGCTATATAATAAGAATAATTGTTTCTATTCATCACATCACATCAAGTTTTCTGGTATTTGTTAGAGAAAATTTCTGGAGGTGTTGCATTGGCATTGGTAACTTCGTGGAGGCATTGCATTGGCATTGGAGGCATTGTGTTGCTATTGGTAATTTTGTGGAGGTGTTGCATTGGCCTTGATAACTTCGTGAAGGCATTGCATTGGCATTGGAGGTGTTGTGTTGCTATTCATAATTTTGTGGAGGCATTGTGTTGGCATTGGTGACAACATTTTTTTTTCATTTCAAAAGTTATTTTTCCTTCTATTCTGTCAATTTAGAGACGATTTTGGGGAAAATATGTTTTTCTATAGTTTTTTGTGTCCAAAAACTATTTTTTTAAGGTTTTTAGGTTCAAAAGCCATAATTTTTTTATAGTTTTTTAGTGAAGAAAATGCAAAAAGAACTAAATTTTTTAGGGTTTTAAGGACAAAAAATTAGATTTTTATTTTTTATTTTTATTTTTTAAGACTTATAGATTCATCTAGATAGAAAAATCTATAAAACGACCATGCACATAAAAAAATAGTAATATTATAACATTTTTTATTTGTTTTTTTTTAATCATAAATATATCAGTGGTTTCACTATTCAAAATGTTTTTTTTTTCTTTTTAATTTGAGAATCTTTTGATTTTTTATTCTATTTTTTTTTTATTTTAAATCTTATTTTTATTCTTTTTAATTTTAAATCTTAATTTTTTTTTCTTTATTGTTTTGTTTTATATATATATATTTAATTGTATTTTTATATAGTTTTTTTTTTTTTTTTTTTAAATTTATTGTATTGTTATATTAAAACAAATGTGTTTTTATTTATTTATTATATTATATTGTTTTTCTTTTTTATTTATAAATTTTTTAAAAACAAAACATAATTGTTATTTTATAAATTTATTTATTTATTTTAACTTTTTTTTTAAAATAATGTTTTAATAATTATTTATTAATTATATTATATAACAATGTTTTTATTATATTATATAACAAATTTTTTTATTATTTTTATATATAAAAATGTTTTTATTATTTTTAATTGTTTTATTAAAACAAATTTGAAAAAAAAATTAAAAATAAAATAAAAATAAAAAATAAAACAAAAAAAACAACGCAATTTCTTATTGGTCGCGGCCACGCCCGCAGGGCATCGGAGGCCGACCGGGTAGCACCACGGGGCGCTGTCCAGCCGGCCTCGGGCCCCCGGCTGAGCGGAGGCCGATTCGGGGCCCTGCGGAGGCCGATTCCGGGAATCGGCCTCTGCCCAGCCGTTGGCCTGAGGCCGGCTGGGCAAACCCCGTGGCACCGCCTGGCCGGCCTCCGGCGCCCCGCTTGCACGGTCGCGGCCGTTAACGAAATGCAGAATGCATACATAGAATACAGAATACAGAGAGATAGATATGACCACAAATACTTTGTTCATAACCAGAGATTGACTGCAGGGGAATTTACCAGATTTATCACCTAAATATTAGATGAAATCTAGAGGCTATCTGGCCCGATACAGACTCTGTCCATAGAACAAAATAACATTCATAAAACATATGAACATAAGAACTCCAAGATAGAACACACAAATTTTTCGATGTCTATTATCGCCAAGAGTATTACAATTTATAGCCATTTAACCGGTCATCCGGTGTATAGCTTTACAAAATATCCTGTAAAAATTTTTCAAAAGTAAATCTAATACAATCTATGGCCGGAATCTAGGACTTCGGCTCTGCAATTGTACCACTAATTATGAAGAGACATCACTTTTTGTACTCCTTTTTTTTTTTTTCAAAAGTAAATCTAATACAATCTATACAATCTTTGTAGGATGTCAGCTCTGCAATTGTACCACTAATTATGAAGAGACATCACTTTATTTTATGTCATATCTTGAGCCGATCAATAAAGTGGATGTACTAAAGAAGCGAAAGTGAAATGTGTCCAAAGACTAACACATAGGATGTACAAAGGGAATCATTTTAAAGTGGATGTCCCGAAAACCACAAACACATAATTACAAAGTGGAGATTAAAAATAAAGGTTGAATCCATGAAATAACCTTTCAAATGAATTGAATCAATCACTATTTTCAAATTCATCAGGTGTATCATTGCCTTCATCTGGATCAAACTCATCAAGGTCGTCTAAGTCACCAACCTCTTTCATCATGTCATATCCATCTAATATCCTGTTTATATGGTTTCTTCCAAATAAACCAGGAATATTATAGTCAATCCATCCAGGAGCATGACGAAAAACGTAATTGAAAGGAGATTGGAGCATGTTATCAACTTGTAGGATTCGATCAAATGAGACTTCTCCCTTCCACAAGACGTACAAAACAAACAATGCTTCGGTCTTAGTACTGTCATTAACTAAAACACTTTCATCATGAAAAAGATTGAATTCTACCATTAAACCATCTCTAGCAGCAATTGTTAGCTCATGAATAAAGGAACCAATTGTTTCTTATGGAGAGTAGTCGATATGACTGATTGCTCTTGGAATATATTTATAAATCAGTAGCTTTAACCATGGAGACCATTGGGAAAAGGGTGCTGCAAATACATCAGAATAAAAATATATAGTGATTTTTCTATGTACTCTACTCCTTTGTAAAATAGAAAAATAGTCTTCCCATGAAAGATCTGCGCTGTAAATGAAGCAAAATACTCCCATTATTTCGACTGAGTAATTAAAAAATACTCGCCAATGTAACTCCCTGTATGGTACTTCTTGTAAATAACCATGACGACATTCAGTGGTTTCAAACCATTTCTGCAGAATACTGTGTTGAATGTCAAATGGGAGTTTCTGTATTTTCATTATTAAGCAATCAACACAATAGACTAGTGTACAGTTTGAGAAAACTGTAAAATGCCGGAATGTCCTTGGTGGTTGTGGATTAGATGTATTGGATGAACTACCACCCTGACAAAGAGGTCTAAACATCTTTATTTCTTTTATTTCTGCTGAACCTTCTCTAGTGAGCATATCTGCAAGATAGTTTTCTGTACCAGCCTTATATACAATTTCAAAATCATAACCATTAAGCCAGATGGCCCATCTCAATATTCTATTAGATACTTTCTCCAACAATCTTTTATTACTTAGCATTCATTTCATGTGTTTTAAATCTATTCTCAAAATGAATCTGACAGATTTAAGATATAACCTAAAACGATTAATGCCCTTTTTAACAGCTAAAATTTCTTTATGTGAAGAAGGGTATTTGATCTGTGTATCATCAAAAGAACTAGAAGCATACGCAAAAACCTGCTCCTTCTTTCCTTCTTTTTGGAGAATTACAGCTGCCCATGTTGTATCTGATGCATCAGTTTCAAGTATAAGTTGCTTCTGCACATCTGGAAGTTTTAGAGCCGGGAGGTGTTTAACCTTTTGCTTGATATTTCTAATGGCCTCTGTCATTTGTCTGATCCATGGATTATCATTTCGAAGGCGTTGTTGGAGTACCTTAGTATCATTGGCCTGTTTTTCATAAAATTGATGGACATAATTTAAACATCCCAAAAAGCATTGTACATAAACTTTGTTGGGAAAAAAATCTGGAAATTTAGCAAGATGGCTAAGGATATGTGGTTGCAAAGTAACTGATCCTTTGCAGATGTGGAGACACAAATAATCAAGCTCAATCTTGCTAGTTTGAAATTTCTCTTTAGAATCTGATAGAACAAGACCATGAGAAAATACTAACTCATAAAATTTGTACAGATGTTTCTTATGCTCCGAAACATCTCTGCTGAAAACCAAAACATCATCAATATATACAATGATAAACTGATAAGGACCAAAAATATCTTCCATTCGTTTCTAAAATTCAGAAGGTGCATTCTTGAGCCCAAAAGGCATCACTTTCCACTGGTATTGTCCATGAGGCACAACAAAAGCTGTTTTATACCTGTCTTCCTTAGTAATTCCAATCTGCCAAAAACCACTTTTCAAATCAAATTTTCTAAAGATATTTGCATTTGCTATCTTAGCAAGAAGTAATTCTTTGTTTGGCAATGGATATCTGATTGGGAGGAGAGCATCATTTAAGCTTTTGTAATTTATAACCAACCGTTTCTTTCCTCTCTTCTACTCATTATGTTTATTGACATAAAAAGCTGGATAGACCCAAGGACTTTTAGTCTTATTTATTAATCCTTGTTGTAGGATATTAGCTATTTCAATTCTACAGTCCTCTTGTTCAGTAGGACTCATATGATTTGCAGAGGACTTTTGAGGCCTAGGAACATAATTCTCTGCATAAGGCAAATTCACAAAATATTTCTCCCTTGTCCAGAATGCATTTGGATGGTCAACTATGCAATCAGTCCTTAATTTTTCTACTACTTCATGAAGCTGTTTTTCACCATGAAGAGTAGCATGATAAATAATCTTATTAATTTTTTCTAATTCAGATAGGGATTTAGTGAGAGGATCCTGTTGATCAGCTGGAAATTTGATAACAAAATCACTTTTTGAGGGGAGAGTACGAGGACCTTCAGTAGTGTTCAAAGTGATTGTCTTTTTATCAATAGAGACTGGAAGATGCTTATTAACAAAATCTTTGCCCAAAAGCATATCAAATCCTGTATCAAAACTATAGAGATTTACAATAGTCTTAACATCATCAATATAAATCGGAAAATTTGGTGCAATATGCTTGACCTAAAAAAGATGTTGGTTGACTGCACGGAATGAAATATTGGTTGGCTACCAGTAGTATGCTGGTATGGCTTTATATTTACAGCAGCTACTCATAGCTCCTGTATCGATTTGTGTATCTAAGACATACTTCTGAATCCCTGGAACCTTAATGCCAATGGGTATGACTATTTGGTCACCAATACCATGTATATCATTAGTATCTGGGAGATTAAATACTTCACAATCAAGGACCTTATCTGGGCATTGAGATTCAACTTTTTTAAGAAGAATTATGGTTAATTTTGAATTAACCTCCTCATATTCTGTCATTTAATTTTTGCAATTTAGCATCACTAGAAATCATATCTTCCTGAATTTTCCTCATTGATTCTTCTAGACTTTTCAGAGTAGCACTAAGTGTCTCTTCTTCATTTGAAGAAGTTTGAAATTCTACCAGAGCAGTAGGTAGACAGAAATATTCTGGGTTAAAATCATCTTCATCCTCTGATTCTTCTTTTTGTTTAGAGGGTATCTGTTTTTGTAATGCATCAAGTTTCTCTCTGAGTCTCATTCTAACAGTGATTTGGCCAGAGGGCAAATCTGCTAGCTGCTATTGCAGATCTGTAATTTGATGTTGGATAGTAGACCCTAAGAATTTACCAAACATCTTTTGTTCAAAAATAAACTCTTCTTCAAAAGAGGAATCAAAGTTTATTTTATCCAAATCAACTTCTTGTGAATAATCTGAATCAGACGCTGATATTTCAAAGTATTCACCATCAGAATGGGAAATCAAATCCCAATCTTCTGGATCATGGATAGTGGTGAAGATATGAATTATCTTCATATCTCGATTACAACGGCCGCGACTGCGCCGGCGAGGCGGCATAGGCCGGCCAAGCGGCGCCACGGGGGGCTGCCCAGCCGGCCTCAGGCCCCCGAGACCTGAGGCCGGCTGGGAAGCCCCCCGTGGCGCTGCCCGACCGGCCTCCGGCGCCCCGCGGGCGCGGCCGCGACCAATAAGAAATTGCGTTGTTTTTTTTTTTATTTGTTTTTTTTAATTTTGTTTTTTAAATTTTTTTTAAATTTGTTTTAATAAAACAATTAAAAATAATAAAAACATTGTTATATAATATAAATAAAAACTTATATAACAATATATAAATAAAAACTTATATAACAATTTATTATATAACAATATAATTGTTTTTATAATATAAATAAAAACTTATATAACAATATAATTGTTTTTTTTTTAAACATTATATAATTAAAAAAAAACAATGGTTTTAGTATAACAATTAAAAACATTAAAAAATATATTACATTTGTTTTTAACATTTAAATATTTAAATTTCTTTTTAAATTTTTGTTTTTTAAATTTAAATATTAAAACAACATTATAAAAAATTTAATTTTTTCTTTTATTTTGTTTAATTGCTTTTATTTTATTTTGTTTATTTTTATTTAATTACTATGTAATGTGAAATAGAAATTTGTAATTTTCAAATATATTAAAAGATTATATAAATTTATAAATTTTTATATTAATTTTTTATAATTTTAAGTTTATAATTTTTTATTTAATTGCTATGTAAAGTAAAATAAATTTTTATTTTATTTTATTTTGTTTATTTTTATTCAATTTCTATGTAATGTAAAATTAAATTTTAAAATTTTAAAATATATTAAAAGATTATAAGTTTTTTTAATAAAATCATTGCCTTAAAAAAAATAAAATTTAATTTTAACATTTGTTATAAATAGTTAGTAATTTTTTTGTTTTTTTTTAAATATTAAACAAAAACTGAAGTTTGAAAATAATAGTTTATTTTTTAAAAATTGTTTTATACAATTTAAACACATTTTTAATTTTTTTATAAAATGTATTCAAAACATATTATATAGATATATATACATATGACTTATAATATTTTGTTTTTAAATGAAAATTTTTATAGTTAATTTTACTGCTTTAATTTCAAGCTATTTAGTTTTAGAAATAAATTTTGTTTATTAAATTTATTTTATCCGCATTATTTTTCCATTAACTAATATATATATATATATATATATATATATATATCAGGAAAATGGCATCAAAAAAGATTTCTATGAATGTTTCTGCACCTAGGGCAGCAACTCCCAAAGCTACAGCTGCAGCTCGACGCACTATGGATACAACTCCCAAATCTAAAGTTGCAGCTGGACGCACTATGGACACTGTTGGACGCAATAAGGACATTGTTGCACACACTAATAAAAGTCAAGAAAGTGGGGCACCAGGTTCATTAAAGCTTATTTCTGATTGGAAGAACGTCGAGGAAATAGATAAAATTGATTTCTCATGGTATCTTGAAGACAGTGAAACGGAGGCTGATATACACATCTATCTGATTTGTGGTATGATTGACTTAAATGAGCCATATGATGTGATGGGCAGAGTACAAGACATATGTATGGTCCCGAATACAAACACTATTTATGTTCTTGCAAGGAAGGCTCAGAAACGTGAGAAGGTTAGATATCGTCTATTAATCGTCAAGTATGACACAGATGAAATATCTTCAAAATTTTCTGAAGAAATATCAAGCAACATTGCAAATAACATTGTAAGTATGCTTATTTTTATTTCCTCTATGCATTATTGTAAGGATGATTCAATTTTTTATAAATTATTTATCATTGACATGTTTTATTTTGTTTCATAGGATTTTGTTCCGAGTCTTTCAAACATGTTTGAAGGTATTTATATGTTGGTGCCAAATGTTATGGATGTGATCAACACTTTCCACAAAGACAAAGCAGAGGAAAGGATATTGAAGCAAAGATCAATAGCTCGTGACACTGCAATAGTACAAAGAGGGGATCAACCAAGAGTCACTAAGGTGGGTCAATCTAGTAAACTTAAACATGTTTCTTTTGAAGGTGTCAAACATGAAACAGAAAATTATGATAGAATTAGTGAGGAGAAGATTAGAACTGTTGTGCAAAAGGAGAAAATAGATCAGACACCAAAAAGAAAAATCGCCAAATATGTCTCTCTTTTACCTCATGAAAGAGAGCTTGTTTATAAAAAAACTGATATGTTATCCAATAAGACTAGGAAATCAAATATTGGTGAACCTGTAAAGGTCATGAGAAGCAGTGAAGAAAAAACTGAAAGCTCTCACGAAAGCAGAGAAATCATAACACCAGGTGCTGAGTTAGAGGATGGCATTATTAAAACAAAACAAAATGCTATTCGACAAGAGTTGAGGAAGAATAAATTTATTCTTGGTGGCCAAACATTTGAGCTTAATGTTGACCAATTTTATAGCCCAGATGAAGGACAATCTCAATATCAAATTAGAAAGGCCCATCACCTACATGTACATAATCTGAAAACATAGTTCAGGTTCAATCCATATGCGCATGTGATGGATTATGTGGTTCTTGTTGATCCACGTCAGGTTCCCAACAAACAAGCATTTGAAAAGACAAAATGTTTTGATTATAAATATTATGTAATTGTAGGGAACCATTTGATAGAGGCTAAGAGACAATTGATTGCAAAATATCCCAATAACTATCTTTTTCAAACAGTGAAATGCATCATTTACGCTGGCTTAACAGAAATAGAATCAAATTTATTGGCATGGGATCATAATGCAGATAATGAGTACAGAATGAAAATGACTTTCATCCAAAGGGTCAGATTTATTCATAATGAATTCATAGAAAAATGTGGTGGGGATAAGACACAAGTTAGTGTAACATTTCGGAAGGAATTTTTAATGGAAACAGGTTATCAAATTGATGAAAAAAAAACAAAAGATGGAAAGTTGAATACAAATTTATTCAGAGGAACAGATAACATTTTTTAGTTGGAATTTAGAACTGGGGAGGTATGGGATTTGATTGATGAGATTTTTGATCGGTGGGAGAATATTTCTGTAAAAAATCAGAAGGTTAGAAAGAGTAAACCCATAATATGTACCAACAGTAAGACGGGTCCTGAAATGAAGCAGCTTCCAGAGGATATGACTATCACACCTTGGAGAACAATGCAAGGTGTGAAGGATGATAAATTAGTCAAATCAGTATTAGCCCGTGTGAAGTCGAATGCATTATCAATGGAAGAAATGTGTGCAGAATTTCAAAAGTAATTTTCTTGAATTATTTCTTATTTTTCTTTAGTTATAATTTTATTTTAAATAAAACATAATGATGTTGGTAGAATTTGTTATACATGTTGGTATATTAACACTTTTAACTTGATTTATTCAGTCAGAAAATTTTTATGAAAATACAAGAACACATGGTTAAAATGTTGAATGAAGACAGTTGGGATGATGTTGTACGCAACTACCCAGAAGCAAGTTCTACATCAACACTAAAAGATTTTTATATTGCATTCAATAAGGTATGTTGATTTATAAATTCATTTTATTGCTATTTAAACTATTTTTATTTTATTACTTATACACACACACACACACACACACATATATATTTTATGTCATTAAAGATGTCGAAGAAGGATGGAAATGGAGTACCAGATACTTTCAGAATCTTTATTGAAAAAATTAAGATGGAGAACATGAGAAGGAAGCATCTTATGAATGTTGAACTTGATCCTACTCTTAATCATTACATTTGGAATGGGCTCGACAGTGTCTAATATCAAATAATACAAGGTGACTGTGAAGACATTGCATCACTAATACCTAAAAGGGAATATGGCCTAGTTATTGCAGATATTCCTCATGGTTTCAATTTCCTAGACATTGAATATGATAGAGAACCATATACTTATCAAGCTTTTAGTAAAGTGGTTACGGGTTTTCAAGAAGTGACAACATCACCACTATGGTGATTTGTGACATTTCATTCAAACACATAGTTTCCAATATTATTAAAAAGCTTCAAGGGTAAAGCAAACTCAAGGATTCAACTTACATGTTAAGACTTTGAAATTGTATGTTTGATTACTCCTAAAAATTTTTATTCATGTAAAATTTAATTGAACTTTTACTATGTTATGTTACAGGAAAAAGTCAAATATTGTTTCTTCCGAAGATCAGCCTATTATAAATGATTGTGAGTTCATCCATGTTGAATGTTGGACAAAAGACGATAGCTATAAGCATATTATTATGAATCGAGTAGATGGGAAGAGTCATAGTTAAGTATTGGTTTATGATGCAGTTGTAAGAAAACTAACATATGAGAATAAAGATGCAAAAGGAGATATAGTTAACATTTATCAAAAACCACAAGCATTGATTAACTATCTTATAGATCTATGTTCAAATGAAGGAGAATGGGTTTTGGATTTATTCTCAGGTTCATCTAAGTTTTATTATACAAATTTAAATTTAAATATTATCTTTTTTACTTTTTATGTCTCCATACTAATTTTCTTACTTATTTATTTTGTGCTTGATGATTAGGTACAACACTAGCATGTTGCCTACTAAAAGGAAGAAATTGCATTGCCATTGAGAAAGACCCAGTTCAATGCAAACTTATTCAACAAAGAATTAACGCTCTTAAATTCCTTCTAGATGCGAAGCAAGAAGTTGGTTTGAGGAAAGGAGATTTTAATGAATCATGTGTGGCAAAAAAATCAAAGGAACCTCAACCACCATTATATGGAATGATTGGAAAGGGACACTTTCGAAGATTTGCTGACATGAAAGGTCCATTAGAAGACGACAATGATCAAAATGAAGAACAAAATGTTGCGGAAGAAGCCATCAATGCTGTTCTAGATGATGTTAAAGATGTATTAGTTGATATTGTTGATGATGTTTAAGTTATGCTTGCAAACAAAGCTTATTTTTGAGAACTATTAATCAGTTTTACTTGTAATGTTTAGAATTTGATATTTTATGAGAACAACCCTTATTTTTTGCAAAAAACATGTGAAGTTACTATTATGTTTTGACATTAAATTCAATAAAAACGTTATTTTTTTAATTTTTTTTGTTAAGATTCTCCCAAAAAATTAGTTTATTTAACTGTTTTTTCCAACAAAGAGTCTGTAAAAGTGTATTTTTTGCATTGTATTTATATTGAAAAATTGTATTTTTTTGTCATATGGTTCAAAATATTGGTTTTTTAGCGACAATTATTTCATGTGCATTGAAAAATTATTTAACAATACATAAACATGTAGAAAATATAAACTTTAGAATATTGACCCTTTTCCCAATATTTTATCTATGTGAAAAAGTGAAGATATCATTACAAGTTTTTATTTTTAAAAAATATATATTTTTATTTTTAAAACACAAGTACATAAATGCACTTAAAAATAAACATCTCACAGAAGAAGAAGACATTAGAAAATCTATAGTGTCAAAATAAATCCTATAAAAAAACGTTGGTGATGATACACCACCACTATTCAAAATCGACATAAAAAACATCACATAAAAAAAAATAATAAAAAAATAAAGACAAAATGAAAAAAACTTAAATTTTTAAAAACATGCTCAAATTTATTTTTTCTTGATTCTGCATCGCCACTTTTTCAAAATCAAGTGTTTTTCGTGATAATTCAAAAATTAGGTAACAATGAGGTTACTATTTCATCGGTAACAGTGTTACAAGTGGAAAGTATATCAGATGGATGTCAAATCATCCTTCTTAAATGGAATTCTAGAAGAAGAAATTTATGTGTAGTAGCCTCCAAGTTATGAAGTTGAAGGTAAAGAAGATAAAGTTTACAGGTTGAAGAAAGCACTCTATGCACTAAAGCAAGCACCTAGAGCATGGTATAACATAATCGACAGTTACATGATTTAGAATGGATTTTGCAAAAGCAACATTGAGCCTACCTTGTACACAAAGGTAAATGAGCATGGACAGATTTTGATTGTTTGCTTATATGTTGATGATATGATTTCTATAGGTGATCTTGAGTTAGACGAATTTAAAGCAGCCATGTTGAAAAAAATTGAGATGACAGATCTTGGTCTCATGAAATATTTTCTTGGAATTGAAGTTGAGCAATCTGAAAAAGGAATTTTTATTTACCAAAATAAATATGCCAAAGATTTGTTGAAAAGATTCAGGATGGATAATTGAAAACCTGTACCTACACTAGTTGCAACAGGTACAAAGTTAAGTAAGGATGATAAAGGATCAGATGTCAATCCAACTCTATTCAAAAGATTGGTTGGTTGGCAGCCTCATATATCTCAGAGCTACAAGACCAGATATTATGCAAGGAGTGAGTTTGAATTCCAGATTTATGGAGACTCCAAAAGACACACATTGGAGTGTTGGAAAAATAATTATGAGATACATAGCAGGAACTAGAGATTATGGCATAATGTATGCAAGGAAAAAAAATAAATATTTGATTGGATACATAGATAATGATTTTGCAGGCAGTTTGGATGATCATAAGAGCACATCCGGTTATGTGTTCCATCTTGGTTCAGGTGTGATAGCATGGGCATCTAAGAAGCAGCCCATTGTGACACTATCATCAACAGAAGCAGAATATGTAGCAGCAACTTCGGTAGCATGTCAAACAATATGGTCAAGAAGAGTATTAGATGGACTCAAGCAGAAACAACAAGGATCAACAACGATATACTGTGAGAACACTTCAGCGATTGCACTATCCAAGAATGGTGTGTTTCATCAAAAGAGAAAGCATATTGATACTACATATCACTTTATTAGAGAGCTTGTGAGCAATGGAGAAGTTCACTTGAAGCCTTGTAAATCTAGTGATCAATTGGATGATATATTTACAAAGCCATTAGAAACAAATGTGTTTGAGTTTCAAAAAAGAAACTTGAGTGTTGTAAGCCTAGCTGAGACATAGACCAGCATGCATGTTTGAATTATTATGAATTATATTTTAGTTTAGCGTTCGTAATTAAGGGGGAGTGTTAAAATATGTAATTACCTTCCGCATGCAAATTTAGACAATCAGTTAAGTAACCATTGAGTTAGTTGAGTTATGTGATAGATAAATTTGGTAACTGACTTAAAGAGTCAGTTAAGTGAGTGATATTCAAGTTGATGTAGGTTTTAACCCTGAACAGAAATTATCTACACACAAATCTTATAACAGAAAATAAACAATAGCGAGAGCATAAAACATCAAACAAATAAACACAGAGATTTTCCCTTACATCCCAAATCAGGATGACTATCTTGATATTTCATTATATTCATTTTAGTGTTACAACACATATATATACATGTTGAAGCATACATAAACCCCAATCCATTAACCCTGGATTAGAACATAACTGTAGTTCCCTTGACCGAATCTACAAAAAATACCAGGGGCCGAAAACCATCATACCCCAAAACCATGTGCAAAACCATGCACAAAACCATGGGCGCGAACTGCCCACTGTAAATTAAAGACCAAAAAAAATTCGCCGGGGCACTGCCCCGAACCCCAACAGGGGGGGCTACCACCTTCCCTGTGAATCGCCCCCCCCCCGCCCCTCGGTTGCACATGATTAGTCATGGAAAGAATATAACACATACCCAACATTCTCCCACTTGTTGTTTTCTTTCCGCAGGGTGCCATAGGGGAGCTTAGTCATTGGCCCAATTCTTCAACACCCATTGTTTCTCTACACCAAGATAACTTCTAAGTGCTCACAGACTTCGTCAATGCATCTGCAACATTCTTAAAAGTGTCCACCTTTTCCAACAACACCCTTTTAGCCTCAACCATATCTCGAACAAAGTGATATTGAACATCAATGTACTTTGTCTTTGAATGATAAGCAGAGTTCTTAGCCAAGAAAATTGCACTTTGGCTATCACAATCTATCCTTATAGCTTGCTGCACCAACCCCATACTTGAACACAATATCTGCAACCAAACTGCTTCCTTGCTTGCATGAGTGGTTGCTATGTATTTAGCCTCCGTAGTTGAAAGAGCCACTACAGACTGTCTTTTACTCATCCAACTGACTGCACCTCCAAATAGGCTAAAAACATACCCACTTGTAGATCTTCTTTTTTCCAGATCTCCAACCCAGTCTGCATTAACAAAACCATGAATCTCCAACACTCTTCCCAATCCTGGTATTCCACAGTAACCTGAAGCCATAATCACTAGTGCCACATAAATATCTGAAAACCTGCTTCACTGTTGTCCAATGCTCCTTCCCTGGGTTTGACATAAACCTGCTCAATACTCCCATTACATGTGCAATGTATGGTCTAGTACATACCATTGAATACATTAGGCTACCCACTGCACTTGCATATGGAACACGGGACATATCCTCCTCTTCTTCTTGTGTCTTGGGACACCGTTCAGCAGACAGCTTTACACCTACAAGAATAGGAAAATTCACCGGTTTACTATCCTGCATATTGAACCTCTGCAATATAGTCTCAACATACTTCCTCTAGTTTAACCAGAGCTTCCTCTTTGCCTGATCTCTCTTAATTTCCATGCCCAAAATATAGTTTGCAGCACAAAGATCCTTCATGTCGAATTTGGAAAACAGTTGGGTCTTCAAATCTTAGATAATTTCTTTGTCATTTCCAATAAATAACATATCATCCACATACAAGACCAAATAAATAACACAGTCACCAATTAATTTAAAATAAACACAATGATCCTCCTTGCTTCTGGTGAGGCCAAGTCCCCATATATAGGTATCAAATTTCTAATACCACATCCTTGGTGACTGTTTTAACCCATATAGAGACTTCTTCAACCTGCATACCAGTTATTTCTTACCCTTCACCATAAAGCCTTCAGGTTGCTTCATGTAGATCTCCTCTTCTAGATCCTCGTTGAGAAATTTTGTCTTCACATCCATCTGTTCTATCTCAAAATCAAATGCAGCAGCAACAGATAAAAGTGATCTAATAGAAGTAACTTTGGCAACATGAAAAAAAATATCACCAAAATCAATTCCCGGCACCTGGGAATAACCTTTTGCTACCAACCAAGCTTTGTATTTCTCCACCTTGCCTTCTACATTATTCTTCTTCTTAAACACCCATTTGCTCCCGATGGGCTTCCTTCCAGCCGGCAACTCCACCAGATCCCATGCCTCATTTTTGTGCAAGGATGCCATTTCATCAACCATGGCCTCCTTCCAGAGTTTTCCATCCTCTGAATCTACTGCCTCCCTGACAGTTCTGGGTTCATCATCAATTATAGTTAAGGCAAAACCTGAACAGAAAGCAGATGGACTATACCTTTCTGGTTGCCTTCTTTCCCGAACTGATCTTCTCAAAGCTGGAGTTTGTGGCTCTTCATCTTCTGAGTCTTCTTCTGTTGTAGAGTCTAATTCATCCTCCTTTAGCTCAAACTCTATCTTCTCAGGTTCCTTTGGTATGAATTCATGTTTAACAACATCTTTCACTTCTCTAAACACCACATCTCGGCTGTACACAACCTTCCTTGTTTCTGGGTTCCAAAGCTTGTAACCCTTTAAACCATCCTTATACCCAATAAAGATGCACTTTTCAGATTTATTATCCAACTTGGTCCTTTTCTCCTTTGGAACATGTACATATGCATCACATCAAAATACCCTTAGATGTGAAAGAGAGGGTTTCTTACCAGTCCATACCTCATGTGGGGTCTTATCCTCCAACGCTGATGAAGGTGATCTATTAACTAAGTAACATGCAGTCTCCACTGCCTCTGCCCAAAATTCTTGTCCTAACCCGGTACCACTGAGCATGCTTCTTGTCTTTTCCATCAACGTTCTGTTCATTCTTTCTGCAACTCCATTTTGCTGAGGTGTGTATGGAGTAGTCTTCTGCCGTGCTATACCACACTTCTTACAGAACTCTTCAAATTCCTTCTTGCAGAACTCCCCACCATTATCTGTCCTCGGCGCCTTTATCTTCTTCTCTGTCTGGTTTTCCACCAGAGCCTTAAATTCTTTAAATTTGTCAAAGACTTCAGATTTATTCCTCAAGAAATATATCCATGTATTCCTTGAGAAGTCATTTATGAATGAAACATAGTACACAGACTTTCCCAGTGATGGAACTGACACAGGCCCAAACACATCACTGTGCACAAGTTCTAATATCTTGTTTGCCCTCTTAGCACCAGAAGGAAAACTCACCCGATTCTGCTTCCCATATACACAATGTTCACAGAAATCGAAATCCAGAGAATAATTAGACATACCTTCTACCATACCATCTCTATGCAGTATCCGAAGGCCCTTCTCTCCAATATGTCCAAGCCTTTGATGCCATAGCATGGTCTTTTCTCCAGAGACAGCTAGGCTTTCCGCTCCACTTTCAGGAACCATAGAACTATTACACCCATCAATAACAGTGCTACCTTGTAGCTTGTACAGAGTTCCAGTCTGAATTCCCTGCATTAATACCAGTGCTCCCTGAACCATCTTGCAACCATCTTTCTCGAAAACTATTTTTACACCTGCATCATCCATCTCGCTTACACAAATCAAATTTCTGGCCAATGCAGGAATATGCAGAACAACAGGAAGTGTTCTCATCCTTCCACCTTGCAGCTTCAGCTTGAACTTTCCACGTCCGACAATTCTGGCCTTCCTATCATCCCTTAGGAAGACATCACCACCATCATATTTCTCATACTCGCAAAACCACTCCCTATGGGGAGTGAAGTGAAAGGATGCACCTGAGTCAATCAACCATGACTCATGATCTATATGTGTATTTGAAGAAGAAGCCAAATACACATCCCCACCTTCATCCGAGGTGGTTTTTGCCTCTGCAGAAGGAGCATCATCAGATCCCTTTCCTTTCTCAGGAGCTTTAGATCTGCACTCCCTTTTGTAGTGCCCTCCCTTTCCGCATTTCCAGCATACCTTTACAAACTTTCCAGGAGATTCAGATCTCCCTCTAGATTTGGATCTCCCACTCGAAACCTTATTCTTGTTTCTGTTTTGGGACCTTCCTCGTACAGATAAGGCATCTCCATTTTGGCCCTCCATATTTCTCTGTCTCATTTCCTCCGACAACAGGGCTGATACAATGTCATCAAGATTCAAGGTAGTTGTATTGCTACCTATTGCAATAACCAGACTGTCCCACGAGTCTGGTAGAGAACAAAAAAAACTGATGTAGTTATCTTCATCTGAGATTTTAATATCAACAGTTTACAGCTGACTTACCACAGTATTGAAGGCGTTCAGATGCTCTGTCACTAAGTCTCCATCCTTCATCCTCAGGTTATACAACTTTTTCCGCAGGAACAACTTATTCACCAGAGACTTAGATTGGTACAAAGTCCCAATTTTTTCCCACAAATTCTTCGTCGTAGCTTCCGCAGATACATTCAACAATACTGAATCTGAGACACACACCTGTATTGTGCTTTTAGCCTTCCGATCCAGTTTCTTCCAATCTTCATCTGACATTACCATTGGTTTAGTACCTAGATCTACCGTGATCCACTGATCTTTATCCACCAGCAAATCCTCCATCTTGAGCTTCCACAACTCAAAACTCTAACAATTAAATTTCTCGATCTCTATCTTTCTGCCGCTCGCCATCTTCTTTAACCGCAAGAATCGATCCCGCAGATCTCCCACTGAACAGGGTCTACCTCAGGCCTGAGAAAAAAACCCTCAACAACAAAGGCATCCCCTTGAAGCCGAAACAACTCCGATACCAAATGTAGGTTTTAACCTTGAACAGAAATTATCTACACACGAATCTTATAACAGAAAATAAACAATAGTGAGAGCATAAAACATTAAATAGATAAACATAGAGATTTTCCCCTGGATCTCAAATCAGGATGACCAGCTTGATATTTCATTATATTCCTTTTAGTGTTACAACACATATATATACATGCCGAAGCATACATAAACCCCAATCCATTAACCCTGGATTAGAACATAACCATAATTCCCTTGACCGGATCTACAAAAAATACCAGGGGTCAAAAACCATCATACCCCAAAACCATGTGCAAAACCATGCACAAAACCATGGGTGTGGACCACAAGATAGAGTGGGACCAAAAAAAATTTCGTGGGCGTTGCCTGACTCAGCAGGGGAGCCTACCACCACGCCTTTGGCCCCCCCCCAATTGCGCATGATTAGTCGTGGAAATAATATAACACATACCCAACAGTGGATTTATATGAGTGTGTGCATGTCAAGTTAGGTTAAATACCCTTCACCGGGTTCATTGTATTAGGCAAGATTGTGTGATTGAAATTTTGTGATTAATAGAGAGTAGCAACTTGTGTTTGTGTTATTGTGTGAAATATTTGCTTTAATTTGTGCGTTTACTCCTCTGCAACTCCAACAATTACAAGGCATATGTTTATATTTGTTTATTGGTTGAAATTATGTGAATGGTATAGGAGTTTGGAGATGGATGGCATGATCCCTTCGGGTCACCATATCCACCTATTTAAAATATTTCTAAAATGTCTACTCCATGGCATAGTTGTCCATTTTTGAATGCTGGAATGACTTTCGGAAAGAAGATTCCAGTGAGCAACTGAGATAAGACTTTTTTACTCCCACGGTAGGTATCAAGCTCTAGGGTTAGGTATGTGGTTATGGCCAGCTTGATCACTTAATAAATCTTGCTTGTTTGACTGATCCAATGATGTAACTTCAGATAAGACTTTTTAATTCCTAGGGTAGGTATCAAGCTCTAGGGTTAGGTCTGTGGTTATGGTGGGCTTGTCGTGCATCACTTAATAAATATTGCCCATTTGATTGATCCAATCATGTAACTTTTGGATGATCTAGGGAATGGTAATGTGCTATAAGGC
Organism: Pinus albicaulis; assembly: GCA_034641835.2. Classification (NCBI taxonomy): domain Eukaryota; kingdom Viridiplantae; phylum Streptophyta; class Pinopsida; order Pinales; family Pinaceae; genus Pinus; species Pinus albicaulis. Next base: position 1,207,044,276 of record CM076579.1, read on the forward strand.
TTCACCATACAACATTTTAAGTGCGTCGACAAAGTTTATAACGATGTAGTCTAAAGATGTTGGAAATTCTGGTAACATTTTGGTAAAATATAGCCAAATTGTTTGGGGATGGTATAGCTGTTAAGCAGCTTCAAGATTCAAGTACTAGTAATGTTTTGGTAAAATCTAGCTAAAATTTTTGGATTTTGGAAATCCATATATAACTATCAAGAAAATTCAAGATTTAAGAACTCTTACCATCAAATTTTTAAGAAAACACTCCTAACATCAATTTTTTAGGAAAAAAAAAAACCAATTTTCACGCTGCCACCAAATTTACTTCCTCCCTAAACAACTTCGTCAATAACATAGGACAGGACGAAAACGAAGTAATTTAGTTTATCATTTTAACTAACATTTTTGTTACTTGTAGCCATTATTGACAAATTATATAACATTTTCAATTATTATAACAAAAGGAAAGATTTCATGATTGACCTTTTACATTTACACGACGTTGTGCTTCAAATTTGGCTTCATAGAGTAGGTACAAATTTCAATTATTATAACAAAAGAAAAAAGATTGTTGAATAACATCGAACACATCTGGCTTATTACTTCGATAGCTTTTTATTTCAACCAGATTGCTATCTAAAAACAAAAAAATGTAGACAACCGTAGAAAATCCATTATTAATAGAAAGTCTCTTCGAGAGATAGAGTATATATGTCTTTATAGATTTAGTAGTTAAATTGTTGAGCTGTCCTTTTTCCCACAAACAAAGAAATCTCATACAATAATCACTCAAAAATTTAACAAGAGTCTAAACATTCCTTATAGATTTAAGATGGAATACAAGGAATATGGTTGTTAAATAAAAACTCATTATTGACCTGAGAGAAAATTCTCTTACATTCAGATTAACTGTTTTTTGAAGTATCATTTTAGTAGTTTTTTGGGAATATTTGAGATAGGATAGGTAGTAAATGTTGAAATTTTTTTTATGAAAAAATATATATAATGAGAATCTGAGAAATGTAATGGATTTTAATATATATATATATATATATATATATATATATATATATATATAAAGCCATCGTTTTTTTCTTAAAAAAAAAACTAGATAGTTATTTCCTTCAAGAAAAGCTAAGTACAGGCTTCGTAGTCCAATTTCCTTCCAGGAAAGCTAAGTATAGGCTTTATGAAGTGTGACATCCCCAAATTTGAGTGGGAAGCATACGTGGGAACTTCCCACACTTCTAAGATACGAATCACATCCAGCCTCTTCAGATTTAATCTTTCGCTAGTTTTAAACCGGTGGTCTATGCAATGTTGTACATATAAAAAGAAAAAGACTATCTATGACACCAGGAGGATTGTGGTGAATGGGTGTTACTGGACTGTGCTGAAATTATATGAATCACACGGACATTTTTCAGATCTATGTGATTTCCCTATTAATATTTATCGCTACTGTTATTCTCAAAGCCATATATCTGGAACATAAGGTCGATGATAGGTCATGAAGACTATAGTTTACATCATGAAGATTGTAGTTTACAGTTTTCATCCTCTTCCCAGACTTCGTCTACTGAATCGAGTGAACAACCCCCTTATAAGGATAGCATATGGTATAGACTATGGTGTAAATGGATTGATTCATTCATCATATCTTGTCCTTGTAAGGGTTTTAAGATTCAGATATGCAGGAGATGGTGGTCTTTCCCTGGGTGTATGTGTTGTTGCTGCTGCCATGTTTAAACTACTGTTTATTCCTATTGAACTGGTTTTACAGCGACAATGCTATAGTAGATTAGCTGCCGACAGGACGAGAAATTTTGAATAAGTTTTACGAGAGGTCTGCTGATAATTTGATGGAGTAGGTAAAAAGGATCCTACAGCCATCATTAACTGGATTTCTCGAGGTTTTCTTTCTTTGGGCCTCATCTACTCTTTGGACAGTGGTGGTAGCCATTTATGGATGATTTGGTGGGTGGGTGGACTTTTAGGGAGGGATGACGTAAAGTCTTTGGGGTTTCTATTCGAGGATATTTATATCGATAAGGCACCTGGCTTCTTTTATATTTCCAAGGTAATGCTATTATTACTTAGGTTGCTCTCCAGGTAATAGGCTCTCAAAGGTGGTGGCTATCTGCAACGTTCTTTTTGGAATGTTCGTGGACTGACAAGGATCAGAAGATAGTATTGACTATTTTGGGATTATGAGTATCTATTCTACATATGGAATTGGTATATGAATGTTGATGGAAGATATATAAGGCTATCCTATGTGTCTAAAGGAGGTTCAATTTGAGTGATCCACGTGATACTCTTTTTCTACCTTTGGTTTTTCATTTACCTGCTGGCCTTGACATAGATTGACGTGGCAAGCTCTATGGTGACACGATGGAATTCACATATTTCAAGGGTTTTTTATGATGATTAAACAACAAATGGCGAGTTTCTGTAATTTTCTCAATTTTCCATGACATCAACACAATGACGGCTATTTGAATCTCTCCGGTGTACTTGTTGCTCTTCCTGCTTGTTTAATATGGAGGATTTGGCTATAAGATTAATATCGGATATCTCTGCCCATGAGGAGTTTATTTCCAAGAATCTTTCTGCTGAACAGAGTATTACAAAGGACTCTGAATTGGATGACTTGATTATCAAACAAGCGATTTGGAGCCTGCCTGGGGAAGAAGTGAAAGTTCAAGGCAGACTTAGAGGCAAGAAGAACCGTGGAAGAGGCAGGCGTAAGAAAAACATATATAAGCATAATATGGTGATTAAGGAGATTAATCTGGACTATGATGATCTATGTGGGAGGGTGGCGAGCTTACAGAAGTGAGCTGTGATCAGAAGGTGGATGTTTCCGGATGGTAGTGAATTTGATACTAGGAGCTGGATTAAGCAATACTGGAATCCAATCATTGGTTACATGCCCAAAGTCAGTACGCTCCTAAATGGATGGTTCAGCATCAATTTTATGGATGAGAAATATGTGTACAAGATCATTGGCAGGACATGGGTTAGTGGTCTAATTTTCATGCAGTTGGTTCCCTGGTATCTGGGTTTTAACCCGGTCATGGAGGCACCACGCAGCCAGGTGGTGTGGTTGAAACTACTGGGACTGCCGCTTGAATATTGGACCCTCAAATCTCTACGTGCGATTGGAAACTCCATTGGTTGCACCAAATATATAGACCCCAGTATTGTGGGTGTAAGCGACAAAAGAATTGCGTGGCTTCTTGTTGAATTAAACTTTGTTGGGGGATTACCAGGGGACGTCGAACTGATATGTGGCCATCGGCATCATCGCTAATGTATTGATTACTGGGGTATCCCCTTTAGATGTCTCATTTTCCATAGGACTGGACACCTCTGAGAGAACTGTCCTAATCGATTTCGTGTTGATCGGGCTGGAGCTATTTTGTCTGAAGCGGTTGGGGGTCGTCAAAATCTTGCTAATTCTGGCACGTCAGGTGGTTTCACACCAGGTAATTCTATTTCCTAATCTTCTGATGATGATTCTTATATCTCTACTGAGGGTCATAGTGACAGAATGGTACCTTTTTCTGATGGGTCTGCTCGGGACACTTGCCTTTCTGGTCTTAATCAATCCCAATACAGGGTTCTTGAACCCGATTCTAATCTTGAAAATACCATTTTATCTAGTTGTGACCCCATTTATGTCCAGAATATGTCATCAGTGCCAAATTTATCTTCCCCCACTGTCGATCCCCCTCTTTTCCAATCCACAAATTATGTAGTTGGGGAATCATCCTCTGTTAGGGTTATTGGGAACTCGGGTGGGTCTTTGTTGTCTCTTAATAAGTCGCCTGTGCCTAATGAGCCTCTGGTTCTCTCCGAATCCCCTAGAAATTCTGTTGGGAGTGACATTGAATCACTCATAGGCAATCCTAATCTTGACTTGGTCGCTCTCACGGTCTTTGAAAAGAACCTATAAATACTGGTGTTAACATATCCCCATCCTCAGCCTCTCATATTACTGTTAGGAAGAAATCTAAAGCTGGGACTAAACAATTCCGAGGTAAGCTAAAATCCATCTCTCTGTTCTCGGATGATAAGGAGAATCTCACTGACATTTCCATTGCAGCAGGGGAGAATATTTGTGGAATTTCTGGGGCGCTTAGAGCATGCAACCCTGCTGATATTTCTCCATGAATCAAATCATACCCATGAACATTAGGGGGTTGGGCGATGCCCCCAAAATACATTGCCTATAGGATTTTATTACTGCTAAGGATCCTATTATCTTTTTGGGTCAAGAAACTTTATGTTGTCGTGAGAAGGCTATCAAAGTTTTCTTAAGTATAAAACTGGGATGGTGTGTGGCGGTGTTGGATTCTGCTGGTCATTCGGGAGGCATGATTGCTATGTGGAATCCAAACAGAGAAAAATTCAGGGCCTTTAGTTTTTTCAGGGGAATATTATTATCTGGTCAAATTCGGGGTTTGGAAGGATCTTTTAATATTATAAACCTTTATGCACCATATAATAATAGGGTGTCTTTCTGGAACCTAATACAGGCTATGGGTATTCTATCAGTGCAAAACTTAATTATCATGGGAGATTTTAATTCTACCTTATAGGATGATGAAATATGGGGTACTAGTGCATGACTGGATCCTTTGGCAAACTATATGAAAGATATGTTTAATTCTCATCGTATTGTTGATATTAGGCCATTTCCAATGATCCCCACTTGGAAAAACAAAAGGGCGGGGGAAAATTTCATTGGAAAAAGATTGGATAGGGCCATGATAAAGGACAACTTGATGGACTTGTTGGGGACTCCTAGTTCTGTTGTTATGGTCTGCAATATATCTGACCATATGCAGATTTCATTATCCTAGAATATTGGGGATATGATCAAAGGGAGGCCTTTTAAATTCAACCGTGTATGGTTGGAGGACAAGGATTATGTAGACCTCATTAGGCGGATGTGGCATGAGGAGGGTGATCTGGTAGACATCTTGGGTTGGGAAATATTCCATTATAAATTACAAAAGATTTAAAAGGCCTCCAAATAATGGGAGACTAGGAAGAAGAATGCCCTCAAGGTTGAACTTCGCTACATAACAGAGCAGATGGAGGTTATTCTCACATGCATATCTGAAAATATCCTGGATGAGGCCACTTATGGTATTCTAAAGGCACTGGGGAATCGAAAGAGGGAGATACTGAGAATAGAGGAGATCACATGGAAGCTCGAAAGTAGAATTGTATGGCTAAAGGAGGGAGATCACAATACCAATTTTTTCCATAAATGTGCTAATGAAAGAAAAAATAAGAATGCAATATGGCGCATTAAAAGGTCCAATGGTAGTTATGTGATTACCACCTCTGAGATACAAAGGGAGGCCCTTCTACATTTCCAGTCTGTTGACGGGAAAATTTGTCCGGCCAACAGTAGGGGATCTCCCCGGTAGAAAGTCCCAATTAGACCTTAAACCGTTTGGAGTAGGGATCCCGTCCGGGGTGTGGGTCCGGCTACCACTTAAGATGACTTCCTTCCGGTCTCAAAAGAACCAGTTTGAACCTGCGGACATACACTTATTCACATGATACAGAATACAAGATTGATATGTTAAACACGAATCAAACACTATGCGTAGCAAGATTATAGATAAAGCACGTACACCTCAAGAGATGTCATTAGCAACACATCTTTTGTGGGGTAATGCTTGTACGGTAGTCTGATCACAAAAGAAATAGTTCTTTATGATAAGATACCTCTTTAAGGAATACACACAGTGTTTGCACAGCAAAACACATCATAACCATAGGGTGTTTTAACAAGTATCTCTATATTCAGATGCATAAGAGTATAATCCTTCAGTACAATGCCATGTAGCTCTTCAGTCTCCAAAAGAAAAAGCCCTATTTACAATTTCCCGCAGCAAGTATTTATAATGCAGAAACTGCCCTTCGGGCTTCCTTGACCTTTCATCTTCCCGACCGTTGGGCTACCTTGCGACCTAGTCCCCTTTTGCGACCTGCGACCTAAGTTGTTGTCGCGACCTGCGATCTGAGCTGTCGTTGCGACCTACGATCTGAGCTGTCGTTGCGACCTGCGACTTGACTGGGTCGCGGGGTCGCAAGTTGTAAGAGAATGGCCAAGGTGCGACCTTGCGACCTTGCGACTAGGTCGCTGGGTCGCGGGGTCGCTGATCGTGTAAACAAAACAAATGCGACCTTGCGACCTTGTGACTCGGTCGCTGGGTCGCGAGGTCGCAAAACGTGTAAAAACCAATATATGCGACCTTGCGACCTTGCGACTAGGTCGCTGGGTCGCGAGGTCGCAAAATGTGTAAAAACCAATATATGCGACCTTGCAACCTTGCGACTAGGTCGCTAGGTCGCTGGGTCGCAAAGGCAAAAGAAAAAATCGAAGATATGCGACCGGACGAAATCTGCGATCTGGGGCAATGTGTGACCTGGGGTTTACCCTTCTGCATTTCTCTTTCAAAGATATCATGACCTTGTTCTCCGAAGGCCTGGCTTAGCCCTCGCCATGTGAGATAGCAGCCTCTATCTGCTGGCGGTGTTATTTCTACATTAAGGGAATTTGCATGAAATAATATGTTACCTGCAAGAAAACAAAGTCAATCAACATAGTCCCCTTTTTTCTTCTCATATAACTTGCAGATAAATGAATTTATATTAGCCCTGTACATACATATAATTATACACGAATGTCAGGGAATCAACACAAGAAATGCAATAATCTATCACAGCTAAAATCAGTTGGACCCCTGTGTGGTCAAATGTTGCGCCATTTTGTCATCGGGAAGAATGGCTCAAATGGGTTTTCTTCTTTGTCCTTTCTCTGGCCCTGTATAGCAACTGGGTAGCAACACCCTGGCTTCTTGATCTGGCATCAGGGATATTCAACCAGGGAAGTAAGCCGTTTGTGAAATCTTCCCACGAGCTAGTCAGTTTATCACTAAGTCGCATCCTTCGATGGCTGCATGGATCTGCGACCAGGCGACTCATAGGGTCGCGCGACTTCATCTTTGCGTGGGTCGCAATCTCAAAAGGGTCGCAGGTCGCACTTCGTCTTTTCCACATCGACTTGCGACTCAGCGACTTGGACTGCACTTGAAACTCAATGGGGGGTCACACGGTCGCACTCTGGGCAGGTCGCATCTTGTATACTTTGGATGAGTTGCGACTCGGCGATCGGGGGAAAACGGCGACCTCACAGGGGTCGCATAGTCGCAATCTTGAGCAGGTCGCATGCTGATCACTTTGGATGAGTTGCGACTCAACAACTGAGGAAAACTACGACCTCTGCCAGTCATACTCAAGGAATTTTCCATCTTTGTGGTGCAGTCGATGAATTTATTTTGGATATCGGCTCACATGCAGCATATGAATGGACCGCGTGTAGTGAGAGACGGACAGTTGCGACCTCCCTTTGTCACCTCAATCGTGGAATCGATATCAGCTTCCAAAGAAAATCTTTTTTGCTGTCTCCCTAGGGAATCATCGCAAATTGTTATGCCCGTTTGCTTCTCTGTGCAGACTGCGCACCTACCATGCATTCGCTGAACACCATCTGCAGTGTCATGAAAGAAAAACGGCTACACATTCGATATCCAATGACCTGTCAGAACCCATGATTTCCTGAATGCATAATAGTATGCGTTACCTCAGCGCATTTGATACGTTTTTTAGATTTCTGGAAGTAACAAATGGTATGTTGCTTCAATGGCGCTGATGGCGACGTTATTTAAGTAGCCCATGCTATAAGATCGCCATCAAATCTACTTTCTCTGATTAAAACGATTTTGCAGCATTCGTATCGCACTTTTCTCCAGCAAGGCCGTCACATATGGCTATGGATCATCATATTTTAAAACTCCGCTCTGCTTTGAACACAATAGCACCATAATTATTATAGCAATTGCGCCGTAGACTTGTAATAATATTTCGAACCTGTTGACCACCATATATATATCCATTCCAATTGTTTTACCAAAGGTTTAAAGCTGTGCTGCATTTCTTTTGGTTATAACCACTCGATGGTCGTTATAGCATTTCCGTCGTAGGTCTGTTATAAGGGTTCAATCGAGCATTTCAATTTTCCTCACAGGTCTGCATACTACGGCAATGACAAAGCCGGAGAAGCTACATCCATGTGCATGCGTTTTGGACGGAATCATATTGCTATTCTTGCGGTCTCATACACGCTGGATAACAGCAAACACTGCCCGCTTCTACCGAACGCTGATTTAGTAACACGATGTACGTGGTATTATGCATGCAGATGATGAGATATTGACATGGGAGGATACTCCTCATTTACGCATTCCTGGGGAGGTACTGAATGCAACGTTTAGCCTTGAAAACTTTCCTCCGCGAGGTGGCAACGATATTATTTCCCATGTGGTGAAGAGGCATCAACGAGCTGTTCCAGGCGAAAGGCAGGGAACAGCTGGTAAAGGGCACAGTTGGTGCTGACAAGCACATTGAACCTGCTCCAAGTTTTAAACCTAAGCTTTTGCCACAGTATTATATTCCGCTCCAATGTTTCACTATGGTTGAAAAACTCCATGTTGACATGCATGCATCCATCTATACGCACCATAGTGAATATAACATGCTGTTATAACGTTTGGCTCTGAGTTCGACGCAAAGCTTTGGGTGACTATACACATAGCTTCACCAAGCGTTTACCATAAATCAAACAACCAACCAAGACATATTTAAACCAACATGTCATGCATTTTCGTATAGTTCTGATTCGCATTTTAATTCGACCACCTAATATATCTGCACCATTAATTCACACTTCAACATAAAATTATTTGGTGCTAGTTGTTTGCTTGGCGGTCTTATATGGTTGTGAAATTATATGAGAATTGCACCGCATAAAACGTAGTTACAACGCGCCATGGTAGTTATAACGTAAATATGGCACGTTGGGTTCCATGCATGACTTTGGACCGTTAAATATACATAATATATCTCCTCTAAAAGTCAAACTCCGCCCCATGATTTGAATATAGGTTTCGCGATATTTGAATCGAACTCCGCCTCATGCTTTAACCTTTGAAACATGTTTAAGAATGTGCCATTCGCACTCCAACCTTGGATTTCCCAATGCAACTATTTACTCATAACCATCGAACTTTGCACTCACTTCAACGTGCCATGGTTATCAAAATATGTCACGCAATCCGTGCCATGTTCTACACCAAGCTTTTTTAACACAAGTGGGACAACTCGGCATAAACACATTCAAGCCCAATCGTAATGAATACCTCTTTCATATGTTTTTATACTATTGATCTCCTATATGGTTTTGGAAACCATATGTATTCGCTAACTCAATGTGTTAAAAAATGTCACCTTGGTCCATGGATTTGAAAAACCACTGACTTTCCTTGTCAGAATTCAGTAACAAACCAACTTCATCCACACATTGGCGCCTGCCTTGTAGCTTGGGGTCTGACAACAACTTGCTTCTCAAAGGTACATTTAGATATTTGAAATTGCGCCAACACTATTAATGCACCCATTTCCTGAGCAATCATCTCTACCTCTGTACTTTGATGGATGAGGAGGTACTGAAAGGAGAAAATTCAAATTGAATCACCAAATTGACAGCGATGACCTCTTCGATGCTTATCAAGACGCATTTCAAACTCGTGAACCATTTTATTCAACTGCGGAAGATATAAGAAACCCCTTTTGCTGCGTCATTGTCTTGCCAACATCAAAATGTGCGTTCTTGAGATGGCACCTCCGTTAATGATGCGAGAAACCCTTATCTTTTAATATCAACGGTGTTATCAATAATATTTTCCTAGTGCCCAGTGCCTCCTTGTTTCTTTGAGGGAATGAACACACGACACATCATCATCCCTCTGAAAATGTTAACTTGCTCTTTCACCACACTTGTGGGTGCATCCTTGTCATTGAGCTTAATCTTATTCCCTCAGTGCCATGAAAATCATTGATGAGTTTATTTGTCAGGGATTGACCGGCATAAACACATCACATTAATTAGTTCATAGTTATTCTTCGCAAAAGGTGTCCCTAGATAAAAAATATGAGATCAATGAGCATAAGAGAGGTATTCAAACAACTTGCTTAATGACCCATGGCGAGGGAGCTATTAATGATCGATACAAGACATGTTTCTATTCAAACATATGCACAAGTCATTTTATTACATGCATGGACTCGGTGACAAGAGTGTTCAAGACGCTGACGATCCTTTTTGGTAGACGTGATTTCAGCGACAACATCAAGTCATGGTGATGAGACAAATCGTGAGGGGTTAGAGATAGGTCGACGGGATGTCGTTGACTGCGGGTCAGGTGAAGGGCTTTAACGCCTAGGCGAGCAAAGGGGGAACCCGAAATTTTAAATATACCCAAAATTTTGGGTGGTGTTGTAGTGGATACAACAAATGGCGAACCACTGGTAGAATCCAGCATCTCTGTCAATATCACCACAATAGTCTGAATCCAGATAGTAATGCAGGGGAATATTGAACAAGCTGCACGGGTACCCTTGTATCACTTTGGCCCTTTACGAGTATGCCTAATCCTTGTGCCTCACTAAGTCCCGCTAATCAGCAACACATCAAAGAGAAAGCTCACAGACGCCGGTAGCTTGTTGATGATGTGACGAGCAAGGCAGTGGGCTTATTATTTTTAGGATTTTTAAAGTAAGTTTCTGGTGTTGCTCCGCTGCCAGCAGGCCTGGACAGTACCCCGACGGAGTGACTTCAAGAAATCACAAACGTTGCTCCGCTGCCAGCGAGCCTGGTCAGTACCCCGGCGGAGTCGTTGCATTACCTCTCTACGCAGGAAGCCTTTCTCGATCCTTTACCCTTATTTGTTTCATGTGCTTGTAGCACTTATTTTCATGTGCTCATGGCACTTATTTTAATGTGCTCATGGCACTTATTTTTCATGGGAGGATGAGGGATCCCGAATTATTTTATGAGCAAGAGAGGTTGTTTCTCATGTTACAGAAACTGAAAGATATCCTGATTTTGGTTTTCCCTCGTGCAAAACCTTCACATCCCATTCACCACAATAGGAGAAGTGTGCAAAATAGATCATTAAAACATCCAAGACTATGCTGGGCACCAAGGCTTAGGCTTACGAGTATGGGCCATTTCAAACTCATAAGGTCTCCTACAAGCAACCGACTCGTATCTCCCTGGCTAAATGAGTTTAGACTCATAGGCATCTTGTTGAGAATGCGACTTTGATGCATGGTCCTAAGATAAAGCTGCCTCTTGAGATAGCCACCACAACCTCACACAAAAACAATGGGGTTACTGCTTTAGCAATTAGGGCAAAACAAGACTGCAAGGTGATAGGGTTGCAATGAGGGCTTGTGCAGCGACAGGCGACATGACAGAAATGATGTGAGGAAGAAAGAGTACGATGCAATGAAATAGGCGATGCTTAAGATGCAATGCAACACCATGTGTGAGAACGATCAACTAGTTGTAGGTGGCAAAGAGGCGTAATACAAGCAATGATTATTTATGCAGCAAAAAGCAACTGAAAAGGAAATGAAAGAAGATACTTGTAACATGATGTTGCCTAAGATATTAATCGTAAACAAAACAACAAAACAAACTTTTAACCTATGAAGTAAAAAAAGTTGGCAAGTAAACCTAATTAACTTTGAACTAAAAATTTTATGCAGGTCCTAGCTAACCTACACCTAAACCCTAGTTAACCAATGATGCGGTCGGGTTAGGTAAAATCAGTTTTCCAGTGCAGCCACTGCATTAATTCCTAACCTGCAAGGACAACAATGGTCAGGATCAGGGCTAGTATCCAAAAAAGTGCAGTAGCAACAAAACTTACCTGAGGAGCAGGTGCAATGGTAGGACGGTCATAGATACCTACCAAAGAACATGCCAGAACAGATTGTGCAGGCTGATTCCCGCTCTCATCTTGATATACCTCAATCTGTTCTTGAAACTCGACATTATTGATAAATGACATAAAATCATTCATGCATGATCCTGGATTTGAGGGGTGATGGGTAAGCCAATTCCTATTTGCAAGCACGTTCATCGAAAGGGGTTGGTTGACTTGAACAACAATCTCATCATGGTGATGGGGACCATCAATTTTATGGAATGGAAACAATATGCAAGTGCCAGGCGAATTATAGATGCATGCACATCCATGAAAGTTCTCACAGTTTGGAAACCCAGTCCCAGGTTGCTCCCGGGTTTGGTTAAAGGTATGGGGATTTGAACCATCGTTCAAAGGAGGGACGAAATTCCTTCACTTGTGCACAAACTCGACCTTTAAAGGGGTTTTCCAACTTTGACTGGCCATAGACTAACAGCAAATGGTTATGATTGTCAATCATAAAGATTTGAAAGATGTCGCAGGCTTTCAGATCAATTTGGTCAAATGTTTGCGCACTGACAGATTGATAATCCAAAATGTCAGATTCTCCAGATTTTCCAGGATGGGGTGAATTCGACGTGTTTATGTTGGAAGGAGCATGGTACTGGGGAATTGTCATTTCAGAAATCTGCCGGCGGGTCGGCTGCCGATTTTTTGGTAATGGAATCTTTTGAAAGAGAATCATCGAATTCGTGTCCTCATAGGGTCGCCCAAGAGATCCAAGTGGAGGTCCTCGATGGTATGATTGAACATGTTTTCGACACAGATCAATGAATCTCATTGATTTGTTCAACAAAATGAGATGTCAGGCTCCTCGAGAGTTATCGACTGGGATGGATCGATAGAGGGAACATCTTGAAGTTGTTCAGACGGGGAATCGCTCCTATGGCTGCCTAAAGATCCCAAGTGAGAAAAGTCAGATGTAACAGATTCATTGATTTTGGACTGTGATTGTGAAACACCATCTGCGTGCTTATGATTGTCGCCAATACCAGTATAAGGAAATTTTGAATGTCTGAAAGAAATTACTGGTGTGGCGGGATCAAGAAACAAACTAGGAAATAATGAACGAAAAGATTGAATCGCAGGGGCATTAACCACACGAGGCTTTTCAACACGCACATTAGTGTCGTTTAGAGGACACAATGATTTGACAGGCCTTGTAATGGAATAAACTTTATGCGGGGTAAGAGTCGCTTCATAATACGTATGTAAACCAGATTCATAGTCTGAATGTGAACTTGATTCATTATCCGAATCTGAACCGGATTCATAATCTGAATGTGAACCAGATTCGTCACTCGAATCTGGACAAGATTCATCATCCGAATGTGAACCAGATTCATAATCTGAATGTGAACTAGATTCATGACTAAGTCCAGGGAGACATCGAGTGGGCTCCGGGTAGGTTTCATGCGTCAAAAGAGATAATGATCCACTGGGATGTTTAGATTCGACATGGTACGTTAAAGGCTCAAAGGTGGTGCAATCAGCTTTATCTTCTTGCCAGTCTCTATCCTTACTCAGGACTTCCAAGGTCACAACCCCACTCTCATACAACTCAGGAAGAGGGGCGAGAATATCAGCAACACTCTCCTTGGAGGCCTGAATGTGATCTGGACTCGGGGAGATGGACAAGGAAGAATTAGGGAAAAAGTCCAAACAGCCGGTAACTTGCGGGTCATCATAAGGAACACTAGGATCTAACTGAAATTGCTCAAGGGAAATCACATACTTGAATTGTTCACCTAAATATTTCCAATCAACATCCCTCTCAGGGAACTCAAAACAATAATGAACGAATCTGATAAAGAACTCACCTAAAGATTCCTGAGGTTCCATTCTGATGAGATGTAACTTTATTACAACGTCATGAGGATCATACCTGTGAAAAGCTTGTTGTAATTTATGGGCGAGTTGTTCAAATGAATGGATGGAAGCTTTCGGCAATGTGCGGCACCATTTCTTAGCGCGACCTTCGAGAGTGAGGAAGAAAAACAAACACATCAAACCCTCATCGTCAATTTCATAGTACTCACCAAAGTCACAAAAATCTGAACAGTGTTGGGTTATGGACACCCCATTTTCAGCATCAAATTTTAACTGGGACAAGTGATACATAAGTTCATCGGAGATGAAGTATCCAGGCACATAAAACTCTGACAAACATCTCATGAGAATGATTTGGGAACGAGCCATTATAGATATGAGATTAACTGCAAGCTCTAAGGGCTCAGCTTGTCATCTGGCCCTCCTTCTTGTTAACCATAAGGTCGGAGGTTCGGGCCCTCCTTCTAGCGCCAATTCTGTTGACGGGAAAATATGTCCGGCCAACAGCAGGGGATCTCCCCGGTAAAAGGTCCCAATTAGACCTTGAACCGTTTGGAATAGGATCCCGTCCGGGTGTGGGTCCCATACTACTTAAGATGACTTCCTTTAAATTTAAAAAGAACTCCGTTTAACCTGGCGACATACACTTATTCACATGATACAGAATACAGGATTGATGTATTAAACACGAATCAAACACTATGCGTAGCAAGATTATAGATAAAGCACGTACACCTCAAGAGATGTCATTAGCAACACATCTTTTGGGGGTAATGCTTATAAGGTAGTCTGATCACAAAAGAAATAGTTCTTAATGATAAGATACCTCTTTACTTCATGAAAGATAAAACGAAATGCTAACAAAATAGTTCATTAACATTCATTAATAGAACAGATGACAAAATGAACATCATTGATACAACACAGATAGCCATGACGCATAAATGATGACATGAAGAGTGCAGCTTCATTAATCATAGGATGTTCTGAAACCGTACAAGGAATACACACAGTGTTCGCACAGCAAAACACATCATAACCATAGGGTGTTTTAACAAGAATCTATATTCATATGCTCAAGTGTATAATCTTTCAATACAATGCCATGTAGCTCTTGAGTTTCCAAAAAAGAAAAGCCCTTTACAAGTTCCAATTTTGCAGCCATTTAGCATGTGAAATCGTTCTTTCCCAAGTTTCTGACCTTTCATCTTCCCGACCGTTGGGTCAGCTTTGCGACCTGTCCCCTTTTGCGACCTCGCGACACAAGGCGTCGTCGCGACCTCGCGATCCGAGTCAAGCGTTGCGACCTGCGACTTGACTGGGCTGCGAGGTCGCAAGATGTAAGAGAATGGCCAAGGTGCGACCTTGCAACCTTGCGACTAGGTCGCTGAGTCATGGGGTTGCTGATCGTGTAAACGAAACAAATGCGACCTTGCGACCTTGCGACTAGGTCGCTGGGTCGCGAGGTCGCAAAACGGCGGAAAACCGAAGAAGTGCGACCCTGCGACCTAGCGACTAGGTCGCTGGGTCGCGGGGTCGCAAAACGGAGAAACACTGAATGCAACCTTGCGACCAGGCTCAGGTCGCCGGGCCCAGCAGCAAATCGAAGATATGCGCGACCGACGAACCGCGATCCCTGGGGCAATGTGCGACCTGGGGTTTTATCCTTCTGCATTTCTCTTTAAAAGATATCATAACCTTGTTCTCCGAAGGCCTGGCTTAGCCCTCGCCATGTGAGACAATAGCCTCTATCTGCCGGCGGTGTTATTTCTGCATTAAGGGAATTTACATGAAATAATATGTTACCTGCAAGAAAACAAAATCAATCAACATAGCCCCCTTTTTTCTTCTCATATAACTTGCAGATAAATGAATTTATATTAGCCCTCTACATACATATAATTATACACGAATGTCAGGGAATCAACACAAGAAATGCAGTAATCTATCACATCTAAAATCAGTTGGACCCCTGTGTGGTCAAATGTTGCGCCATTTTGTCATCAGGAAGAATGGCTCAAATGGGTTTTCTTCTGTGTCCTTTCTCTAGCCCTGTATTGCAACTGGGTAGCAACACCCTGGCTTCTTGATCTTGCATCAGGGATATTCAGCTAGGGAAGTAAGTCGTTTTTGAAATCTTCCCACAAGCTAGTCAGTTGATTACTAAGTCGCATCCTTCGATGGCTGCATGGATCTGCGACCTGGCGACTCATAGGGTCGTGCGACTTCATCTTTGCATGGGTCGCAATCTCAAAAGGGTCACAGGTCGCACTTCATCTTTTCCACATCGACTTGTGACTCAGCAACTTGGACTGCACTTGTGACTCAATGGGGGGTCGCACGGTTGCAACTCTGGGCAGGTCGCATTTTGTCCACTTTGGATGAGTTGCGACTCGGCGATCGGGGGAAAACTGCGACCTCATAGGGGTTTCATAGTAGCAATCTTGAGCAGGTCGCATGCTGATCACTTTGGATGAGTTGCGACTCAGCAACTGAGGAAAACTATGACCTCTGCCAGTCATACTCAAAGAATTTTCCATCTTTGTAGGCTCGATGGGGGATGCGATATCGGCTCGTTGTTATATGAATCGAGCGCGTGAGAGACGGACAGCTATACCTTGTCGCTCAATCGGACTCATATCGCCTTCCAAAGTATGCTTTGTCGTTTTTAAGAATCATCGCGAATTGTTATACCGTTTATGTTTTCCGTGCGTAACGCACCCACCATGCATTCGTTGAACACCATCTGGTGTTATTATAGTAAAATTGCCACATATTCAATATCCAACAACGTCGCAGCCCATGATTTCCTAACTACACAGGCGCACGGCACATATATACGTTAGATTGAAGTATTAAATGGTACACAGTCAATATGTTAGATGTTACCATTAAGTAGCCCATGTTATAATATCGCCACCAATCTGCGAGCCTTCCACAAACGATTTTGCATCATTCGTATCGCACTTGTCTCCCGCAAGGCTGTCACATATGGCTATGGATCATCATATTTTAAACTTCGCTCTGCTTTGAACATAATAGCACGATAATAATTATGGCAATTGCGTCGTAGACTCGTAATAATATTTCGAACCTGTTTGACCACCATATATATATACCCATTCAAATTGTTTTACCAAGCGTTTAAAACTGCGCTGCATTTCCTTTGGTCATAACCACTTGATGGTCGTTATAGCATTTCAGTCGTAGGTCTGTTATAAGGGTTCAATCGAGCGTTTCAATTTTCCTCACGGGTCTGCATACTACGGCAATGACAAAGCCGGTGCAGCTACATCCATATGCATGCATTTTGGACGGGATCATATTGCTATTCTTGTGATCTTATACACGCTGGATAACAACAAAGACTGCCCGCTTCCACGAACGCTGATTTAGTAACCCGGCATGCGGATGATGAGGTACTGACATGGGCGAATACTTCTCATTTACGCCTTCCTGGGGAGGTACTGAATGCAACGTTTAGCCTTGGAAACTTTCCTCCGCCAGGTAAAATGACATTTCTTTCCAAAAGGCGTGAAGAGTCAACTAGCCGTTCCTGTGCTAAATAAGGAATGGCACTGTAAAGGGCGAACACTCGATGTACATGTTGAACCTGCTCCAAGTTTTAAACCTAAGCTTTTGCCACAGTATTATATCCACTCCAATGTTGAAAAACTCCACGTTGACATGCATGCATCCATCTGTACGCACCATAGTGAATATAACCTGCTGTTATAACGTTTGGCTCCGAGTTCGACGCAAAGCTTTGGTTGACTATACACATAGATTCACCAAGCGTTTACCATAAATCAAACAACCCGCCAATACATATTCGAACCAACCTGTCATGTGTTTTCGTATAGTTCTGTTTTGCATTTTAATTCGACCACCTAATGTATCTGCACCATTAATTCACACTTCAGCATAAAATTATTTGGTGCTAGTTGTTTGCATGGCGGCCTCATGTGGTTGTGACATTATATGAGAATTGCACCGCCTAAAACGTAGTTACAACGTGGCGGCGGGTAGTTAACATGTAAGAGTAAACTTTGGTTCCATGCATGATTTCAGACCTCAGATATACATAAATAAATCTCTCAAAAGTCAAACTCCGCCCATGCGTTGAATACAGGTTTCGATATTTGAATCGAACTCCGCCCTATGCGTTTAACCCTTTGAAAAGCAAGTTAAAGAACATGCCATTCCTCTCTAACCTTAGATTACCCAATGTAACTATTTACCTACACCAGCGACCTTGTACCACTTTCCACCTATTGCTATTATCATAATATGTCACGCACTTCGCGCCACGTTCTACACCAAGTCTTTTAACACAAGTTGAACAACTCGGCATAAACACATTCGAGCCCAATAGTAATGTTCTTCATATAGTTTTATATGATTTTGATCTCCCATATGGTTTGGAAACCATATGATTTCGCGCTTTAACTCAATGTGTTAAAAATGTCACCTTGGTCCATGGATTCGAAACCAACTGAATTTTTCCTTGGTTTAATTGTACTAAACCATAACTTTGGTCCACACATCAAGGCCGTCTTGCAGCTTTGGGTTTGACTGACAAAAACTTGCTTCTCCAAGGTACATTTAATATTTTAAATTGGTGCCAACACACTTATAAATGCACCCATTTTAAACAATCATCTCTACCTTCGTACTTTGATGGATGAGTAGGTACCTAAAGGGAGAAAATTCAAACTAACTCATCAAATTGACAAAAGAAATCTTTGAGATGCTTATCAAGACGCATTTCAAACTCGTGAACCATTTCATTTAACTGTGGAAGATAGAAGAAACCCCTTTTGCTGTGTCATTGTCTTGCCAACATCAAAATGTGCGTTCTTGAGATGGCACCTCTGTTAATGACGCGAGAAACCATTATCTTTTAATATCAACGGGTTTATCATAAGATTTTCCTGGTGCCCAGTGCCTCCTTGTTTCTTTGAGTGAATGAACACACGACACATCATCATCCCTCTGAAAATGTTAACTTGCTCTTTCATCACACTTGTGGGTGCATCCTTTTCATTGAGCTTAATTTTATTCCCTCAGTGCCATGACAATCATTGATGAGTTTATTTGTCGGGGATTGACCTGCATAAACACATCACATTAATTAGTTCATAGTTATTCTTCGCGAAAGGTTTCCCTAGATAAAACATATGAGACCAATGAGCATAAGAGAGGTATTCAAACAACTTGCTTAATGACCCACGGCGAGGGAGCTATTAATGATCGATACAAGACAGGTTTCTATTAAAACATATGCATGTCAATCTTATTACATATGGCGTGACTGTGACAAGAGTGTTCGGGTGCACGCTGGATGATCCTCCCTGCATATGACGTGATTGCAGCGACAACATCAAGTCATGGTGATGAGACAACTCATGAGGGATTAGAGATAGGTCGGTGGGATGTCGTTTTAAATATACCCAAAATTTTGGGTGGTGTTGTAGCGGCTACAACAAATGGCGAACCACTGGTAGAATCCAGCATCTCTGACAATATCACCACAATAGTCTGAGTCCAGATAATGACCACAATAGTCTGAGTCCGGATAATGATGCAAGGGAATATTGAACCAGCTCCGTGGGTACCCTTTGTATTACTTTGGCCCTTTACGAGTATGTCTAATCCTTGTGCCTCACTAAGTCCCGCTAATCAGAAACACATCAAAGAGAAAGCTCACAGAAGCCGGTAGCTTGTTGATGATGTGACGAGCAAGGCAATGAGCTTATTATTTTCAGGATTTTTAAAGTAAGTTTCTGGTGTTGCTCCGCTGCCAGCAGGCCTGGACAGTACCCCGGCGGAGTCACTTCAAGAAATCACAAACGTTGCTCCGCTGCCAGCGAGCCTGGTCAGTACCCCGGCGGAGTCGTCGCATTACCTCTCTGCGTAGGAAGCCTTTCTCGATCCTTTACCCTTATTTGTTTCATGTGCTTACAGCACTTATTTTCATGTGCTCGTGGCACTTATTTTCATGTGCTCATGGCACTTATTTTTCATGGGCGGATGAGGGATCCCGACTTATTTTACGAGCAAGAGAGGTTGTTTCTTGTGTTACAGAAACTGAAATATGTCCTGATTTGGGTTTTCCCTTGTGCCGAACCTTCACATCCCATCTACCACAATAGGTGAAGTGTGAAAAAAAGATCATTAAGACGTCCAAGACTATGCTGGGCACAAGGCTTAGGCTACAGGTAGGGGTCATTTCAACTCATCAGGTCTCCTACAGACAACCAGCTCGTATCTCCCTAGATAATAAGTTTAGACTCATAGGCCTCTTGTTGATAATGCGACTTCGATGACTGGTCCTAAGAGAAAGCTGCCTCTTGAGATAGCCACCGCAGCCTCACACAAAACAATGGGGTTATTGTTTCAGCAGTCGGGGCAAAACAAGACTGCAAGGTGATAGGGTTGCAATGAGGGCTCATGAAGTGGCAGGCGATATGAAAAAAAATGATGTGAGGGAGAGAGAGTACGACGCAATGTAATAAGCGAGGCTCAAGGTGCAATGCAACGCCATGTGCGAGAACGATCAACCAATTGTAGGTGGAAAAGAGGCGCAATACAAGCAATGATTATTTATGCAGAAACAAGCAGCTGAAAAGGAAATGAAAGAAAATACTTTTAACATGATGTTGCCGAAGATATTAATCGTAAACAAAAAAACAACAAACACACTTTTAAACTATGAAGTAAAATTCGGTAAGTAAACCTAATTAACTTTGCACTGAGAAAAAAAAAAAAATATTTATTGCAGGTCCTAGCTAGCCTACACCTAAACCCTAGTTTAACCAATGATGCGGTCAGGTTATGTAAAATCAGTTTTCTAGTGCAGCCACCGCATTAATTTGCATCTTGCAACGACAAAAATGATGAAGATCAGAGCCAGTATCCAAAAAAGTGCAGTAGCAACAAAATTTACCTGAGGAGCAGGTGCAACGGCAAGACGATCATAGATACCTACCAAAGAACATGCCCGAACAGATTGTGCAGGCTGAATCCCACTCTCATCTTGATGTACCTCAATCTGTTCTTGAAACTCAACATTATTTATAAATGACACAAAATCATTCGTGCACGACCCTGGATCTAAGGGGTGATGGGAGAGCCAATTCCTATTTGCAAGCACATTCACCGAATGGGGTTGGTTGAGTTGATCGACAATCTCATCATGGTGTTGGGGACCATCAGTTTTATGGAATGGAAACAATACGCAAATGCCAGGCGAATTATAGATGCATGCACATCCAAGCGTAGAAATTCTAGTTTCGAAAACCCTAGTCCGGGGTTGCTCCTGGGTTTGGTTAAGGGTATGGGGATCTGAATCCACGTTTAAAGGAGCCTGAAATTCTTCACTGCTTTGAACAAACTCTGGACCTTCAAGCAAGGGGCTTTCCAACTTTTACTACTTGGCGAGATTAACAGGCGAATGGGCATGATCATCAATTGTAGTGATTTGAAAGATGTCAGTGGGCTTTGTATCAATCTGGTCGAATGTTTGTGCATTGACAGGTTGATAATCCAAAATGTCGGATTCTCCAGATTTGCCAGGATGGGGTGAATTCGACGCGTTTATGCTGGAAGGAGCATGGTACTGGGGAATGGTCATTTCAGAAATGGTCAGCGGAAGCTGAAGCGTTTCGATTTTCTGGCGGGTACTTGAATCTTCCGAAAGCGAATCATCGAATTCGGGTGTCTTCATAGGGTCGGCCAAGAGATCCAAGTGATAGTCCTCTGTGGTACGATTGAACATGTTTTCAGATAAGCAGGGATCACTGTAATCATTGATTTGATCGAATTGGGTACCTGAGATGTCAGACTCCCCGAGAGTTACCGACTGGGATGGATCAATAGAGGGAACATCTTGAAGTTGTTCAGATGGGGAATCGCTCCTATGGCTGTCTAAAGATCCCAAGTGAGAAAAATCATATTTAAAAGATTCATCGATTTTGGACTGTGATTGTGAAACACCATCTGCGTGCTTATGATTGTTGCCAATACCAGTATAAGGCAATTTTGAATGTCTCGAAGAAATTACTGGTGTGGCGGGATCGAGAAACAAACTAGGAAATAATGAACGAAAAGATTGAATCGCAGGGGTGTTAACCATACGAGGCTTTTCAACACGCACATCCGTGTCGTTCAGAGGACACAATGATTTGACAGGCCTTGTAAGGGAATAAACTTTATGCGGGGTAGGAGTCGATTCATAATACGTATGTGAACCAGATTCATAGTCCGAATGTGAACTAGATTCATCATCCGAATCTGAACCAGATTCATAATCCAAATATGCACCAGATTCATAATCCGAATGTGAACCAGATTCATAATCCGAATATGAACCAGATTCATAATCCGACTGTGAACCAGATTCATAATCCGAATGTGAACCAGATTTAGGACTAAGTCTAAGGAGACATCGAGTGGGCTCAGGGTAGGTTTCATGAGCCAAAAGAGATAATGAGCCACTGGGGTGTTCAGATTCGACATGGTACGTGAAAGACTCAAAGTCAGAACAACCGTTGACTTGCGGGTTGTCATAGGGAACACTAGGCTCAGGTCGGGTTGCTAACTGAAATGGTTCAAGGGAAACGAGAATCGCATACGCGAACTGTTCTCTTAACAACCTCCAATCGACATCCTTTTCAGAGAACTCAAAACAATAATGAACGAATCTGATAGAGAACTCATCTAAAGATTCCTGAGGTTCCATTCTGATGTCATTTATCTTTAGTAAAACGTTATGAAAATCATACCTGTGAAAATCTTGTTGTAATTCACTGGCGAGTTGTTCAAATGAATGGATGGAAGATTCCGGCAAAGTGCAGCACCATTGCTTAGCGCGACCTTCGAGAGTGAGGAAGAAAAGAAAACAAATGAAACCTTCATTTTCAATTTCGTAGCACTCACCAAAGTCGTCGAAATCTAAAAGGTGTTGGGTTATGGGTACCCCATTTTCACCATCAAATTTTAACTGGGACAAGTGATACATAAGTTTATCGGGGATGAAGTATCCAGGTTCATAAAACTCCGACAAACATCTCGGGAGAATGATTTGGGAAATGAGCCATTACGAGATATGAGATTAGCTGCAGGCTCTAAAGGCTCGGCTTGTCATCTGCCTCTCCCTTTTCGTTAAACATCACGGTCGGAGGTTAGGCCCTCCTTCTAGCGCCAATTCTGTTGACGGGAAAATTTGTCCGGCCAACGGGATAGGGGGATCTCCCCGGTAGAAAGTCCCAATTAGACCTTAAACCATTTGGAGTAGGGATCCCGATCACGGGTGTGGGTCCGGCTACCACTTAAGATGACTTCCCTTCGGTCTCAAAAAGAACCTTGTTTGATCCACGGACATACACTTATTCACATGATATAGAATACAAGATTAATGTGTTAAACATGAGTCAAACACTATGCGTAGCAAGATTATAGATAAAGCAAGTACACCTCAAGAGATGTCATTAGCAACACATCTTTTGTGGGGTAATGCTTGTATGGTAGTCTGATCATAAAAGAAATAGTTCTTTATGATAAGATACCTCTCCACTTCCTGAAAGATGAAACGAAATGCTAACAAAATAGTTCGTTAACATACATTAATAGAACGGATAATAAAATGAACATCATTGATACAACACGGATAGCCATGACGCATAAACAATGAAAAGTGCGACTTCATTAATCATAGGATATTACAGAAGCGTATGAAAAAGAATACGCAAGTGTTCATACTGACAGAAACACATCATAACCATAGGGTATTTTAACAAGACTACGTATTCATATGCTCAAGTGTAGAATCTTTCGGTACAATTGCATGTAACTCTTGAGTTTTCCCCAAAAAAAGAAAAGCCCTTTTACAAGCTCACGTAGGAGTATTTATAATGCTAAAACGCTGCTCGTTGGGCTTCGTTGACTGTTCGACTTCCGACTAGTTGGGCTCCCTTGCGACCTAGTCCCCTTTGCGACCTCTGCGACCTAAGACCGCTGCTCAGCGACTCTGACGTCTGACCGTCGTTGCGACTGCTGACTGAGCGAGCCGTGAGGTCGCAAGATGTAAGAGAATGGCCAAGGTGCGACCTTGCGACCTTGCGACTGGGTCGTCGGGTCGCAGGTCGCAAAACATGTAAAAACCAATATATGCGACCTTGCGACCTTGCGACTAGGTCAGCTAGGCTCATTGTCAGTTGTAGGGTCGCAAAAATGCGACCGAGGAAATCTATGCGATCGCAGGGCGATGTGTGACACAGGGTCTACCCTTCGCATTTCTCTTTCAAAGATATCATGACCTTGTTCTCGAGAAGGTACGGCAGCAGCCTCGTCCATGTGAGATAGCGACCTCTATCTCATTACAGTGGTGTTATTTCTGCATTAAGGTAATTTGCATTAATATGTTACCTGCTAAGAAAACAAAATCAATTAACATAGTCCCCCCTTTTCTTTTTTTCTTCTCATATAACTTGCGGATAAACGAATTTATATTAACTACGTACATACATATAATTATACACTGAATGTCGGGGGAATCAACACAAGAAATGCAATAATCTATCACGGCTAAAAATCAATTGGACCCCTGTCGTGTGGTCAAATGCTTGCGCATTTTGTCATCTGGGAAGAATGGCTCAAATGGGCTTTTCTTCTTTGTCCTTTCTCTCGCCTGTATTGACGGTTGGATAGCAACACCCTGGCTTCTTAATCGGCATCGGGGATATTCAACAGGGGAAGTAAGCCGTTTGTGAAATTTTCCCACGAGCTAGTCGGTTTATCGCTAAGTCGCATCCTTCGATGGGACTGCATGTATCCGCGACACGGCGACTTATAGAGATCGCGCGATTTCATCTTTGCGTAGGTCGCAATCTCAAAGCGGTCGCAGTCGCACTTTGTTTTTTCCAAATCGACTTTAGCGACTGGCGACTGGATCGCACTTGTGACTCAATGGGGGTCGCACGGTCGCACTACGGGGCGTGTCGCATCTTGTATACTTGGGTGAATTGCGACTCGACGATCGGAGAAAAATGCGACCTCACGCGGGTCGCATAGTCGTAATCTGGAGCGAGGTCGCATGACGATTACTTTGGACGAGTTGCGACTCGACGAACCGAGGAAAACTACGACCTCACGCCAATCGTATTCAAAGCATTTTCTATCTTTGTGGTGCGGACGATGAATTTGATTTCCGGATATCGGCTCACTGCGACGATATGAATCGAGCGGCGAGAGACGGACAGCTTGCGACCTCCCTTTGTCGCCTCAATCGTGGAATCGATATCGGCTTCCCGAAGGAAAGCTTCTGTCTTTCGTTTCCTAGGGAATCATCGCGAAATGTTATGCTCGTTTGCTTCTCCGTGCAGGTACGCACCTACCATGCATTCGGCTCGAACACCATTTGCAATGTCATGAAAGAAAATGGCTACACATTCAATATCCAGACGACACAGTCGTGACCCATGATTCCCCGAACGCATAATAGTATGCAGTTACTTCGGCACATTTGATACGTTTTTAGATTTCGCAAGTAGCAAATAGTATGTTGCTTCAATGGCGTTGATGACCACGTTATTTAGGTAGCCCATGCCATAAGATCGCCATCTAATCTACATTATCCGATTAAAACGATTTTTGCATCATTCGTATCGCACTTGTCTCCCGCAAGGCCGTCACATATGGCTATGGATCATCATATTTTAAACTTCGCTCGCTTTGAACATAATAGCACGATAATTATTATGGCAATTGCGTCGTAGACTCGTAATAATATTTCGAACTGTTTGACCACCATATATATATACCCATTCAAATTGTTTTACCAAGCGTGTTAAAAGCTGCTGCATTTACTTTTGTCATAACCACTTGATGGTCGTTATAGCATTTTAGTCGTAGGTCCGTTATAAGGGTTCAATCGAGCGTTTCAATTTTCCTCACGGAGTTCGCATACTACGGCAATGACAAAGTCGGTGCAGCTACATCCATATGCATGCGTTTTTGACTGGGATCATATTGCTATTCTTGTATGATCTTATACACGGCGGATAACAGCAAAAGACTGCACGCTTCCACGAACGCGATTTAGTAACCCGGCATGCGGATGATGAGGTACGACATGGGCGAATACTTCTCATTTACGCCTTCCGGGGAGGTGCGAATGCAACGTTTAGCCTTGGAAACTTTCCTCCGCCCGGTGGCAACGATATTCTTTCCCATGCGGTGAAGAGGCATCAACGAGGCTGTTCAAGGCGAAAGGCAGGGGAACAGTGATAAAAGCGCGATTGGTGCCGACACACACGTTGAACTCGCTCAAGTTTTAAACCTAAGCTTTTGCCACGTATTATATCCGCCCCAATGTTGAAAAACGCCACGTCGACATGCATGCATCCATCCGTACACATTATAGTGAATATAACATCTCTGTTATAACGTTTGGCTCCGAGTTCAACGCAAAGCTTTGGTTGACTATACACGTAGATTCACCAAGCGTTTACCATAAATCCGCCAAGACATATTCGAACCAACGTCATGATTAGTATAGTTCGATTTACATTTTAATTCGACCACCTAATACATACGCACCATTAATTCACACTTCGACATAAAATTATTTGGTGCTAGTTGTTTCATGGCGGCCTCATATGGTTGTGACATTGTATGAGAATTGCACCGCTTAAAACGTATTTATAACGCGCTCATGGTAGTTATCACGTAGATATAGCACGTTGGGTTCCATGCATGACTTTGGACCGTTAGATATGCATAAACAAATCTCCTCTAAAAGTCAAACTCCGCCCCATGCGTTGAATATAGGTTTCGATATTTGAATCGAACTCCGCCTCATGCTTTAACCTTTGAAACATGTTTAAGAATGTGCTATTCGCACTCCAACCTTGGATTTCCCAATGCAACTATTTACTCGCCATAACCATCGAACTTTGCACTCACTTCAACGTGCCATGGTTATCAAAATAGTCACGCACTCGTGCCATGTTCTACACCAAGCTTTTTTTAACACAAGTGGGACAACTCGGCATAAACACATTCGAGCCCAATAGTAATGTTCTTCATATAGTTTTATATGATTTTGATCTCCCATATGGTTTGGAAAACCATATGTATTCCCGCTTTAACTCAATGTGTTAAAAAATGTCACCTTGGTCCATGGATTTGAAACCACCCGAATTTTTCCTTGTTTAATTGTACTAAACCATAACTTTGGTCCACACATTGGCGCACGCTTGCTGTAGCTCAGGGGTTTGACAACAACTTGCGTCTCCAAGGTACATTTAGATATTCGAAATTGCGCCAACACTATTAATGCACCCATTTCCCGAACAATCATCTCTACCTACGTACTTTGATGGATGAGGAGGTACTCGAAAGGAGCAAATTCAAACTGAATCACCAGAGTACGATGTATGACCTCTTCAATGCTTATCAAGACGCATTTCAAACTCGTGAACCATTTCATTCAACTGTGGAAGATAGAAGAAAACCCTTTTGCTGTGCCATTGTCTTGCCAACATCAAAATGTGCGTTCTTGAGATGGCACCTCCGTTAATGACGCGAGGAACCCCTATCTTTTAATATCAAACTATTTTCCTGGTGTCCAGTGCCTCCTTGTTTCTTTGAGTGAATGAACACACGACACATCATCATCCCTCTAAAAATGTTAACTTGCTCTTTCATCACACTTTGTAGGTGCATCCTTGTCATTGAGCTTGATCTTATTTCCTCGATGCATGACAATCATTGATGAGTTTATTTGTCTGGGGGATTGACTCTGCATAAACACATCTCATTAATTAGTTCATAGTTATTCTTCGTGAAAGGTGTCCCTAGACAAATCATATGAGACCAATGAGCATAAGAGAGGTATTCAAACAACTTGTTTAATGACCCACTGAGCGAGGGAGCTATTAATGATCGATACAAGACAAGTTTCAGTTAAAACATATGCATGTCAATCTTATTACATATGGTAGGATCGCGACAAGAGTGTTCGGGCGCACGCCGGATGATCCTCCCCACATATGGCGTGATTGTGGTGACAGCATCAAGTCATGGTGATGAGACAACTCATGAGGGATCAGAGATAGGTCGGTGGGATGTCGTTGGCTGCGGGTTAGGTGAAACACTTTAACGCCTAGGCGAGCAGAGGGGGAACCCGAAATTTTAAATATACCCAAAATTTTGGGTGCTGTTGTAGCCGCTACAATAAGGGCTTAGAAAGCCTTCCTTCCAAAGAGCGCAGCGTCGAAGTTGAAAATGCAGCGCTGGTGTTGAGGGCACTGTGCCTTGCAAATGAGCTGAGGATTCGTTCCAGGAAAGGGCAAAACGCTTTCCCCAACGCGCAATGCTCACTCCTAGGCGCACATCGCCAGTGTAATTTGTATGGGAAAAAATTGTCAAGGGCGCAGCGCCTGATCCCAGGCGTGTAGCGCCAAGATGAGGGCACAATGCCACAAATATTTGCCTGAATTTGCTTGGAAACTTCGAAATTTATTCTCTCCTGAATTATCTTGATCTTGTGAAAAGCAATAATGAGGCTTTTGAAAAGCAAGATGAGCTTTTATAGACTTGGGAATTTTAATTAAGCTTTTGAAAACCACTTCTTAATGTTTTAAGTCCTTTTCACTTTCTCACTAATATTTCTCTGAATTTTTTGCTTGTAGGTGACTGAAAACAATTGAGGTGGCCCTTCCTTTTGCTCCTTGAGGCATGATGAATTCACTTTTGAAACCTTTTTGATTTAGGCACATAGCAACTTCTTCAAATTCTTGTGTAATTTCCACCATGAAACTCAACTTAACATTTTTACCTTTTTTTCTTGTAGTTTGCTGGGGTTATGAAATCTACTTTTCTTTTGATCCTTAAGGCATGACATGCTCATTAAACAACTTTGTGATGATTTCACATACCAGCATTCTCAAACCTTTGGTGGTTTCCATCATGAAGGTCACCTCAAATTTTCACCTTTTCTGACTAACCTTTTTACATTATTTGCATGCAGGTGACTGAAATGATGAATTTGACCTTTCCCTTTGCTTATTGAGGCATGATAAGTTCACCTTGGAAACTTTGGGGTGATTGCACACAATAGTACCTTCAAAACCCTCTTTTTTTCCCACCTTGGAGCTCAACTCATCATTTCACCTTCTTTGGCCACTTTCCCAAAACCCTAGGTGTTTGGAGTGCTTTATAGCAATTATCAGTGTTGTCTTCTAAGTTCTCTATAGCCCTTTCAAGTTCGTTTTTGTCCAGTTCACCTCACCTTTTTCTCTATTTCATCAATATTTTTGACAGACTTTCTTCATGTTTGGTTTGGTGTGCCTCCTCCATGGTCATTTCTGCAATTGGTCATAGTTTGGCACTCTTCTTGGACCATCAAGCTGAAAAACCCTAATTATCTACAAGAACAAGTGTTGCCCCTCTTCCTTGCTGCAAGCTGTCTTCATTCAAGAGTAGACAATCTACCTCACCAACACCTTCTGCTGAAAAATCCTTCAACCCTCCTGCAGAAGTGCTAAACTCTTTGCATTTACCTCATGCAAACTTTGAACTGATAAGGTAGTCTTCTTTGGAAACTTTTAGGTCTTCCTTGAATAACCATGTTTGGACATTCGATTACATCTGAGCCAGTTTCTAGCAAAGGAAAAGCAGTGCCTGAAACACCAATGATGACCTTAAAACTTGTGAAATCCTAATCGACCTAGTGGGAGGTTCTTTGACCTAACCTTGACTAGAAATTGGCTTGGAGGCTTCAAGTGAAAAACAAAGTATTGTCAAAGGTGTTGTATTGAAGATCCAAAATCCAATGTACTTGATTTATCTAAAGAGCCTAAAGTGATAGGTTTTTGAGACCATCAATGCTTGAGGGACCTGGGGAACATGGGAATGATTTGGCTATAGGAAACCCTAGAGGAAAGGTGGAGTTTATGATCAAGGGGAAAATTAGGGCAATGAGGTTATAAGAAAGAAAGGAGGGTGAAAATGAAAGGTATAGCCCATAAGGAGTTTGTAGGAATGATAGGGTGACCATGAAATGGAAAATTGATAGGATAGTGAAATTTTTTTTATTAGGATAATGAAGGCAGTGAGATTTCTGAAACTCACAATATTCTAGGAAGGTTGTTTTTAGAAACCTAGAACTAATCTATAGTCATCTACAAATATTGAAAAATACTGATGATTAACAGTGGCTCCACTTGGGGAGGGAAGCTCCTTTTTAGGAGGTGTCTAGAACCTCAGAGTTCAGATCTCTGAGTTTTGAAGATCAGTACCTTACTTGTACTTGGCAGATCCTTCTTCGTTCATTTCCTAATTTTTTCTTTTGAAGCTATGATCTCAAATCTGAAAAAGACATGATTGCTTCAATATCAGTTCTACCTACCCAACATACCTTTGCCTAACATTTTTTATTCACGGGTGCATTTGGATTGGAAAACCCTTGGCATCATTTTTTTTTCTTTTGAAAGCATAAAAACTATCTACTTCTACCCTTATTACTTCCAAGAGCTCAGATTAGGCTGATGAACTCTTTATTCTCTACCTACTCTACTCATCTGTCAAGGTTAAGCAGTCTGACAGATCTTCATTCTCTAATCTACTAACATGAAATTCAAAACATGACCAAACCAAGGTTAAGCAATCTGATTTGTCATGGGCTGTGGCATTTTGGACAAGCTGCACACAGACTTTATTTTTGTACAAGTGAAACTAGAAACTTGAGGGGTAATAATTTTTAATTTGTTAGATATCCCTCTCTTTCTCTTTTGGTTCAGATTTGAGCATTGAAACCAAATATCTTTTCCTAATCTAACTTACTTATAAGCCAAGTTTACATGGTTTGGAAATTCTTCTTTCACTAACCTATCAATAGAAATTTAAAAAATGTTCAATCATGATTAGGCTGTATGATTGAACAAGACTTTTCTTTCTCAAAGTAATGGCATTTAGACTTGCACACTTTCAGACATATTCTTTTTGGTATGGGGCTGTTCCTTTTCTTTAAACCTGCCCTCTTTTTCTTCTTTTCTTTGTTTTTGTGTTTCATTTTTATGATCTTTTATTAAGAAATTTTATGTACAATGAATGAAACTTTAAACTAGGAATTTCAACAAAAGTAATGCTTGAGCATCCTGCCATTGACGGGACCTCCAAATAGCTCTGTTGCATCCAGTTCTTGTAGGAAGAATGCATTGTTACCTCTAACTGAATGGATGATGTATGGACCCTTTCATAAATTTTCAAATTTGCCATGCTTGCCTTTGTCCTCTCTCCTGGAATCCCACTTCAATACTTTGTCTCCAATCTGGAAATCATTTTCCCTGATCATTCTATCAAAGATCTTCTTGATGTTCTCTTTCACTGCGTGTGTTCTGTTGTAAAATTTTTCCCTTGATTGCTGCAAATGAATGGTTTGGTTCAGCCTCCTTTGTATGTCATTCTCCTCTGAATTTACCTCTTGGAGAAGCTTCATCACTGGAACTCCCAAGGATGTTGGGAAAACTGCATCCATGCCATACACTAGTTGATAGGGAGACATGTTAATAGATTTATTGTTTGTTAATCTGTCAGCCCATAGTGCATGCACTAGTTTGCTATGCCATGAATTTTTGTTCTCTTCCAACAACTTCTTGATGATGTTCACCAAAATTTTGTTAGAGGACTCAACCAACCCATTACCTTGAGGCTAATAAGCTGTAGAATGCCCTAGTGTGATGTGATACTTGTAGCAAAAGTCCACCATTATCTTGTACTTAAATGTAGCAACATTATTGATGATGATATTTTTAGGACAGCCAAATCTGGACAAGATATTGGTTTCAAGGAATTTGATGATTGCTAAGTCAGTAGCATTCCTTGAAGGGATGGCTTCTATCCATTTGGTGAAATAGTCCGTTGCAGTAAGGATCCATTTGTGTTGGGTAGATGAGACAGGGTGAATTTTGCTAATGAAATCTAAACCCCACTATTGAAAAGGAGTTTCAACACTGATAGGATGCAAAGGCAAAGGCAGTAGTTTTCTCTTTTCATCAAAGATTTGGCATTTATGGAAAGTTACTACTAGCTTGTGGATATCAGGGAAAAGAGTGGGCCAATAGAAACCAACTCTAAGGATTTTGATGGCAGTTGTTTTCCAGTAGAGATGACCTCTACACTCTCCTTCATGAAACTCATGCATGATTCTATCTGCATCATTTTCAAGTAAACATTTAAGCAAGATACCAATATAATTTTTCCAATACAAAGCTATATCTAGAATGCAGAATTTTACAGCCTTTAGTTTCAAGAATCTAAATTTTGTTTTGGACAAAGCAGGAGGAGCATTTAGATTAAAAAGAACATACAATATATCAGCATATCAAAGTGAGTTTAGAAATGCTTCTTCAATGGGTGGAGTTTCCAGTTCCTCTTGTTCATCCAAGGAATGTATCATGTTTATGTCTAGTGCTTGAAAGTTTGCTTCAACCATGAGTTTGGAAAGTCCTTGCCCTTTGATTAGTTTAGTGGGTCTGATTTCTAGATCATATTCTAAGATGACAACAATCCACTTACCCCTTTTACCATCAAGATCTTGATTTAGTATGTCTTTAACAACTGTATGTGGAACAAAAGAAATGATATGCAAATCCAAGATGTAAACTCTCAAATCCTTTAATGCTTTGATTAAGGCAAAGGCTTGTTTCTCCATAATGTTATATTTCAGAGGAGCACCTCTTAGTGCTTTTCTGAAGAAAGCTATGGGCTGTTCTTGTCCCATCATGTTATTTTGTAGCAACACTGCAGCAATAGTGTGTTTTGATGCAAATGAGAAGATGAAGAAGTCCTTGGTAAAGTCAGGGTTGATTAGAACTGGTGTTTGGGTAAGTGCTTGTTTTACCAGTTCAAAGGATTGTTTGGCTTCTGTGGTCCACTTGACTCTTATTTCTCCTTTCAGCATGTTTGTAATGTTTCTTAGGAGTTCTGCAAGGTTAGGTATCAACCTTCTTAGGAAGTTGATCTTTCCAATGAAATATTGTAGCTCTTTAATGTTCCTAGGGTGGCTGATCTGCAATATACCTTCAATCCTTTTTGGGTCTATCTTAATCCCTTATTCAGATATGATGTGGCCTAATATTTTTCCTTCTTGAAGACCAAACAAAGTTTTCTTAGGATTCAAAGATAGACCATACTTTCAACACTTTTCAAAGACCTTTCTTAGGAGAACTAGGTGTTCTTCATCAATTTTAGAATAGACAATGATGTCATCAAGGTATCTCACAATGAAGTAACCCATGTCTTTGGAAAAAGCAATGTCCATGGCTCTTTGAAAAGTAGCCCTTGCATTCATTAATCCAAAATTTATTTTGACATACATGAAGGTGCCCCAAGGTGTAGTAAAAGTGATTTTTTGCTGATCTTCTGGGTGTACTAGCACTTGGTTATACCCTAAAAAGCCATCTAGTAATGATATTATTTTAGAGCCTACTACCCTTTGCAGTATATGATCCATCTTAGGTAAAGAGTAGTTGTATTTCAGGGAGACTTTGTTTAAGTTTCTAAAGTCTATGCATAGCCTAATCTCCCTTGTTTTCTTTCTTACCGACACAAGGTTTGAAACTCATTCTAAGTACCTGAGTGGGACTATGATTCCAACATCATACATCTTCTTTATTTCCTTCTCAACTAGAGGCACTAGGAATCCTTCTCAACTTCTGCTTGAATGGTTTTTGGTTTTCCTTGAGAGGAATCTTATGCTGAATGATGTTGGTGTCATAGGACTTCAAGTCCTCATAGCCCCATGCAAACACATCTTTAACTTCTTTGAGTAGCTCAATGTATTTCTATTTTAGTGGCATAGTTTTGGATAGCTTTATCATTTTGGGTTCTTCTACACTGCCTATGTTGCATTCTTCTACATTAGTTTCAGTGGATTCCATTTTCGGCTTCCTAGCAACATCATTGAAATCAAATAGCTCTTCTAAGGGGACAAGACCTTTTGGAAATAGATTGTCTTTGCACTATAATACCTCAAGGTATTTTTGACCCAGATCCCTAGAAAATTCTGCCTCATGAAGGTGTTCTAGCAGATTTATATCAGCAGTAAGAAATGGCTTTGTTTTGTGTGTTTGTTCTTCATTAGGGAAATCTTCTTCATGATCCAAGTCTATTTTTTCATTTCAAATTTATTTTTGGATTGTAAGAAGTTCTCAATGTGTTTTTCACCTTCAAATAATTGCCAATAATCTATGTTATCAGGTACTGTAGGTTTGCTTTTGAATTTTACTTTGTATTTTTCATTTGCATGAGGTAATTGGCAAGTGCTGGCAGCAAATGCTAGTTCATTGGCAAGGCTGTTTTGAGCTCTTGGGATAGAGGTAAGTTCATATTTCTCAAATGTCTTCAGGAGGTCTAAGGAAAAATTCCTATATTCTCTTAGCCTAGGATTCTTCGCTGAAAATTCTCCTTTAATTTTCCTAATGATTAGCTTGGAATCTCCTTGAACATAAATCTTCTTAGCTCCTATGTTTTTCAACCATTGTAGCCCTAAGAGAAGGGCTTCATACTCTGCAATATTGTTTGTGCATTGAAAATCCAGTTTGTAAGAGTGACCTTCATTGGTGTTGTGTATCAAACACCTGCTCTTGTACCAGATTTTCCAAAAGAGCCATCAAAGGTCATGTTCCAAAGTGTTTCAAGTTCAGATTCACCATTATGTTGTTGTGCATGGCTGTTAGGGTTTTGGCTGTCATGTTCTTCATTTTGTGTTTGGTTTGACTGTTCTGGTAGGCCTAACTCTTCCTCATTTTCATTTATTTGTTCATTAATGTCATCTTCATTATACAAGATAAATTAGTCAAGTTATGAATGGATAGAATAGAGAGGGGTGTTGTTTGGCCTATCTTGGCTTCTTACCATGTATTTCATGTGAGATTCTGTGTAAAATCTTCTTGTTTGGTTAAATACTGGAATGGTAGCATATGTCATGTCCATTTGGAGGTTTCCTTGGAGTTTGGCTCCCCATGATCTAGATAAAAGCATGCCATACTTCAGGGGAATGTCAGCCACTACAATGTCCATGACTAGGCTCTTAGCTGGTATTTGTGCCAGATTGACACACAGATCTTTGATCAGTCCCAGAAACTTAACTGTACTTGAATCAAAAGAGTATAAGTCTTTGTAAGGTTTGGTTATTTTGAGGCCTAATCTCTCCATCAATACCTTTGGCATGAGGTTATGTGAAGCACCAGAGTCTAGCATGGCATTGTGTAAGATTTTGGCATGAATGTTCAAATTGACATAGAATGGAGGTACAACTCCTTGATATTTTCAGTTTTGGGGATTTTCTTGGTTTTCCCTAGGGGGTGCTCTTTCATTCAAATTTATTTTCTCCATCATCCTTTCCATTACCCTAACTAGATTTTCAATTCTAGCATCAGATGTGGAGGCCATGGTTTCCTCTTTGTATGTAACCTTCTTCTCTGCCCTTAGTCTAGCCCTTATAGCATTTAGGTTGGCTTCTACACTTACTGCTCCTCTTTGCATGTCCTCTAAGGTAAGGGGATCCCTTTCTCTTAATTGATAAGACATGTCTGGATCAAACCCATCTAGAAATTTTACTAAGGCTAGGCCTTATGGGGGTTTCATGTGGGGAGAGAGTGCATTGTATACACTATTGAACCTAGTGCAGTAGTCTTGGACACTTTCCTGACATTTCTTTTAAGGTTATCATACTCTAATATGATTTGAAGAGGATTTTTCTTAGTCTCCCACTTGTTTATGAATGCTTGATAAAGGGAAGGGAGGTCATGAATGCTGTTAGGAGTTAAGTTTTTGAACCATTTATTTGCTTCTCCTCCTAAACTTTGGGAAAACATTCTCATTTTTATGGGCTTCTCTTCTATTTCTTGGTAGTAAAATGCATCATTCATCTTGTCTACATGTTGTTGGACAATAGTAGAGTTAGCTCCAATAAAGTGAGGTATTTTAGATTGGTAGTCCTGTAGCATAGGTAGTAAAGGTTGGGGTAGTACCAAAGGGGCAAACCATGCTACCATGATTTGAGGTAAAGGAACCCAAGGAGGGTTTACAAGAGGGGGGTTTGTGACAGGAGGTGGAGGATGGAATGGAGTGGTTTGCACAGTGGATGTATGAATGGGGGTGGCAGATGTACTCGGACTAGCTAGCTGAGATTGAGAATATTTGGATCGAAATGAGGCAAAGTGTTAGAGAAGCTGAAAATCAGGAGGGGTGGAAGGAGAGGCTCTACTAGGACTCTGCTGCAAGTCTATAGGCTCAAGGTTTGTTTGGTTTATCCCACTTTGAGACTTAGTCCTGAAAAGGTTTCTTCTATGGTGTAAGTCAAATTGGGTATCTTTCAAGGGTGTGAGGTTTTTAGGGACAAAACTTTATTTGTGAATGGGTCTAACAATAGTTGAGTCTTCAGTCCTAGAAGTTTTCCATAAGATTATTTTTGGGTCATCAACTATGGTAGGAGGGTTTGGGTCAGGGTGAGATTTGGTGCTGATTCTTTGTGAAGCCAGATTTCAGACCCAAAATGCAGAGAGGCTGAAATTTTATGAGAGTTTTGGAAAACAGACCTATCTGTGCGGTACTAAGTTCACACAGTATGTAACTAGGCTTGGCACTATTATGACTAATTGATATATTCCCAGGGGAGTCTGTGAGAAATAGTGGGGTCAACAGGGCTACTGAAGACCAGTGGAGCCACCAGGTGGATGATGCTTACTATTTTAAGGATGTACTTGTTGTCCACCATCAACAATTAAATACCAATCTAAGGATGTTTTTGGGTTTTCTAAGTTCTTTATGTAACACTAAGATTTTCAACGAGTGTTCTCCAGTAGGGTCACCATGGTGCTAGTATGATGAATTGACTAGATATCACTCTTGGCTAACACTTGATTTGTCTAAGTTTTGACAGAGGATTTTTGAGTTCTTAAGGAATGTCTAAGCTTGTTACTTGCTCAGATCCCCAGTGGAGTCCCATTATGTTAGCTCCCTGTAATTTGTCAGATTGGCAAGAGAAAATTGAATAAGGGTAATATCAAACCAATCTTTGGAACCTTAGGACCTAGCCTTTCTGGACTTAGAGAGGGCTCTCTCTATATTTTTGTAAAAGATGTAAACTTGATTGATTTCAGGGTTTTGATATTAGGCTAGTTATAATGATTAGGGTTTGTTTGGTTGGGTAGGTTGTCAAGTAAAACAGATAAAGTGAGAGAGATTCAGACCATTGGGCTATGGAGTCTGCAAAAGGTCTAGAAAAGTACAACAATAGGTCAAGGGTGTTTCAGAGGGCAAGTTAACAAAGCCAAATGGATTTTCAAAGCTTATGTGAGTGAAGTGAACATTAAATTGTGAACATAGCAGGTGCAAAGGGCAGTTAAGAATCCTTTAACAAATAGTTTAACAAGAAGGGCCTTTAAGATCATTATGCATAAATAAATAACCAAAGATAGGGCATACCATAAACTTCTTTGATCAAATTTCACCAAGTAAACCCTAAGACAACAATCCAACAAACCCTAGAGAGTAAGAAACTTGTAGATTTTCTAGTGATTTCACCTTCAGGCAAAGAAAACATTCAAGATAACATATAGTAATGAGAAAAGAGTAGGGAACTCCTAAATTCCTTAATCAAACTATAATATACCTTCAAAGAAATAATTCAAGATAGAAAAAAGGGTAGGGCAAACCATAAACCTCTTCAGCCAAACCCTAATTAGGAAACTTCAAAGAAAATACCTCAAAAACAATGTTTTAAGATATACCAAAGGACAGGGATAACTATAAAATTATTTGGAATTGGCTCCATTAAATCATTCTTAAGATAAACAATCTGAGTGGAACTAGAGAGAAATTAAGAGTTCTCTAATCTGACCTAGTAGAGGAAAACATTAAAGCAATAGAAGCAGACAACCTTAAGGTGCTTCTAACAACATATCTTAAGCTAAAATTTCTATTCTATTACAAAAGAAAGATGAAGAAATATGTAAAACATAAGATGACAAGTACTAAATTAGAAAGATATCACCATTAGCCATGTTCATGAATCCTGCAAATGTGCTTGTCTCATTGATTTTAGTCCAAAACCTTCACGATTCTCTAAAGCTAAAAAATCCTTACAACTCAAAGTCTATGAAGTTTATCTCAACAATCAACCAACAACATGAACAATGATGCCTCCATGCAGTATTTAACTTTCAAAGGAGGATCAAAACTGCAGCTAGGGTTTTAGAAACCATTAATTACTCATTAATGTCATTTTTTCCTATGAGATCATGCAAGGCCCAAGGCACAAATATCCTAACCTAATAAATGCAAAAAATAACTCCTAGCAATAACTCCTCAACTAATTTTGGAGATATTTGCCTATTAAGCCTTCAAAATATATTTTTCATTAACTCCAAGTGTGTTTTTTTGATTTTCAGGCAAGGGCGTAGCTCCAAGGTTCAAGGGCACAGCGCCAGGCCAAGGGTGCAACACTAAAACTAGAAAAATAACCCGTCTTACAGCTGGGTTTTGGAGGCCTTCCAAGTGTTCAAATGAGCTCCATGATAGCTCATTGGAAAGCCTATGTTGTCTAGTTTCCCAAAATGCCTTCAGTTTCCTGATTGGTGTCCATTTTTCTAGACAATAACTACTTTTTCCAAGACTTCTCAGGGCGCAGTGCCAGTGCAGAAAATAGGGAA
The DNA here is from genome assembly GCA_034641835.2 of Pinus albicaulis. Lineage (NCBI taxonomy): Eukaryota > Viridiplantae > Streptophyta > Pinopsida > Pinales > Pinaceae > Pinus > Pinus albicaulis. The sequence goes on from CM076579.1 coordinate 1,207,082,743, forward strand.
GAAAGGTGATGTTTTGCTTGTTTTTGGCACTTTTGGAGGACCATTTTTGCTCCAAATGAGCTGGAATGTTTTGTGAGTGATTTCCTTGGCATGATGAAAATTAAAATGTAAGCCATTACTCCATTGGGTGCCCCAAAAAAGAGCGCAACTCTAGTGGCGCTGCGCGCTTGGCCCTTCAAAATAGTCAAAAACTCAAAATTTGAAAAAATGTGCCAAAATTGGGATTTGTCTTGCTGATAATGTCTGGGATGATTGTAGGGATGAATCAACAATAATTTAAAGCTTTTATTTGTCCTTTTCCTCTTTTAGGGCTTTAATCTTTGCAAGGGCTCCGTTGAGCTTGGTCCTTGCAATCTTGTTCCTTAAGGCATAATGCCTTGCCATCTTCTTTTGCATGTCAAGGTCTCTCTTAGTCTTCTTCGGCTGATCCTCCAAGTGCACATTTTCCCTCTCTAGCCAAGATTCCCTATCATAGTCTATTTCCATGGCAAGCAACTCACTAGGAGTGAGTTGCTCTGCCAATGCTGTCTCTTGCTCTTTTTCTTGGCTAGAGCCTTCTTCAAGCCAGTTGTACTTGGCCTCCTCCTAGGAAGTTGTTCTTCCTCTTCTTGAATGTCCTCATGAAAGTCCAGGACCTCATCTAGCTTTGCCTTGGCTTTTTTAGCCTATTTCTGAGCTCTGATAGCTCTGACCTCATATATGGCTTTCTCTGCCTCTAACTGCTGGTTTTCCACCTCAAAGAAGTTCATCACATTCTTAGCCCTACCAAGATTGGCTTGTAGATCCCTAATCTGGGCATCTTTTCTCTTAAGCAACATGTTTGTGATCCTCTGCTCATTTTCATCATCACTGTCAAGGTGAATAAGTTGAAACTCTTGTTCAGTCTCATGTTTGTCTTCCTTTTATTCATCAATGAAATTTTCCTTACCTTTGTCAAGAGGATTGGTTGATGTAGAAGGCATGGCCCCTTCCCTCTTAAGGGCAACAAACACATGCCTATTTCCCCTCTGGTAGGTCAAAGGAAAAGGCTCAATATTACTCATCTCAGTGCCATCTGTCTCACTACCATAATGACTGTCATGATTACTTCCATCTACTTCAATGCTCTCTACCTCACTGAAGTCCTTCTCACTGCCATCTTCCTCACTGCCACTTTCCTCAATGCCACTTGCCTCACTTCCTTCTTCACTTTTTGATGCACTAGTACCATGAGATGATGGCGAGGGATTGTGAAAAGGTGATGAAGGAGGGTAATTATTGGGTGAAGGAATGTGAGTGGATGGAGAAGTATGATCAACAGGAGATGATGGAGGAATAAGAATGGGAGGATGAGATGATGAAGGTGCATTTTTCTGGTGATGGGCTTGTGGAGAAGTAAACACTTCATTGGCAATGAAGGTCTCCCATGGAATACCATTTTGATGTAGTTGTTGAATAAAAACCATTTTAATCAAATAATGATGAAAAATGCTTTGCATCTACTAAGGATAGTCTCTCTTTTGTACAATATAGGACATTTTGCCAATGCTTCTATAGAGGTAATAGGGTATGTGCAACATCCTCACTCTAGTAAAGTGCATAAGTAGCCTGATGTGGTAGGAGTAAATACGGGAGAACCTTCCCTCACATGTAAAATACTTCATAATGATCCTCATCATAGATGCATATATATCCTGCAAATGTGAGAAAGGAAACATGAATTTGCTGTGGTCTTTGTATCTAGGCTTTAGGTAGAGTTCAAAGTATCTGATGTCAAGATTGGCCTGCTTGAACCATTTCTCACCCACACTTGGTATCCTAGTGGCATTGGCAATAGCATCAATATATAACTCAAAGGTGACCCCTGCAAGGTTTACTTTTTTATCAAGCAAGTTAATGATAAAGAGTCTAGTTAGCTCAGGGTGGTTTTGCACCTGCTGCACCTTTTCACAAAAATCAAAGCATCCTACATGCTTGAAACATGAAACATTAAGGGGAGATGCCACTAGCTCCCTTGTGTTGGGGAGTTCAAACCTATTTATCTTTCCACCTTTGTGCTCATGCCTCTTTGGAATTTGGGCTTCCACATCATTTCCACTGTCTCCCTCTCTTGACATTTTTAAAACTCTGTTTTGAAACACTAGGGCTAAATGTGAAATTGAGATGAAAGAGGGTAATGGAATGACAACCTTTCCAATGTAGGGGGTGAATGAATGAGTGTTATGACCAACTTGGATAAATGACAACCCATAAACCAATGTAAGCACCCTTGTTTTTTACTAATACTCTTTACAAGCAGATGAAGTAATGGTGGAATCAGATTTCAAGTTTTGAACACTTAGGGTATGATTTAGGGTTTTAATTTATTTTAATTACAAATCATCAAAAATGCTTTAAGACATGATGAGGACCTGTACGTACCCCTACTAGTGCTTGGAGAACCCTTGGCAATGACTTGAAGCAATTTTGAGGTGATCCCAGGCGTGTAACGCTAAGATGAGGGCACGATGCCACAAACATTTGCCTGAATTTGCTTGGAAACTTCAAAATTTATTCTCTCCTAAATTCTCTTGATCTTGTGAAAAGCAACAATGAGGATTTTGAAATGCAAGATGAGCTTTTATAGACTTGGGAATTTTAATTAAACTTTTGAAAACCCACTTCTTAATGTTTTAAGTCCTTTTCACTTTCTCACTAATGTTTCTTTGACTTTTTTGCTTGCAGGTGACTGAAAACACTTGAGGTGGCTCTTCCTTTTGCTCCTTAAGGCATGATGAATTCACTTTTGACACCTTTTTTATTTAGCCACATAGAAACTTCTTCAAATTCTTGTGTAATTTCCACCATGAAACTCAACTTACCTTTTTACCTTTTTTGCTTGTAATTTGTTGGGGTTATGAAATCTGCTTTTCTTCTGATCCTTGAGGCATGACATGCTCATTAAACACCTTTGGGATGATTTCACATATCAGCATTCTCAAACCTTCTGTGGTTCCTATCATGAAGGTCACCTCAACTTTTCACCTTTTTTGACTAACCTTTTTACACTGTTTGCATGCAGGTGACTGAAAGGATGAATTTGACCTTTCCCTTTGCTTATTGAGGCTTGATAAGTTCACCTTGGCAACTTTGGGGTGATTTCACACAGTAGCACCTTCAAAACCCTCTTTTGTTCCCACCTTGGAGCTCAACTCATCTTTTCACATTCTCTGGCCACTTTCCCAAAACCCTAGGTGTTTGGAGTGCTTTATAGCAATCATCAGTGTTGTCTTCTAAGTTCTCTATAGCCCTTTCAATTTCATTCGTTTTTGTCTAGTTCACCTCACATTTTTCCCTATTTCATCAATCTTTTTGACAGAATTTCTTCATGTTTGGTTTGGTGTGCCTCCTCCATGGTCATTTCTGCAATTGATCACTATTTGGCACTCTTCTTGGACCATCAAGCTCAAAAAACCTAATTTTCTACAAGAACAAGTGTTGCCCCTCTTCCTTGCAGCAAGTTGTCTTCATTCAGGAGTAGACAATCTACCTCACCAACACTTTCTGCTAACAAATCCTTCAACACTCTTGCAAAAGTTCTAAACTCTTTGCATTTATCTCTTTCAGACTTTGAATTGATAAGGTAGTCTTCTTTGGAAACTTTTAGGTCTTCCTTGAATAACCATGTCTGGACATTCTATTACATCTGATCCAGTTTCTAGCAAAGGAAAAGAAGTGCCTGAAACACCAATGATGACCTTAAAACATGTGAAACCCTAATCGACCTAGTGGGAGGGTTCTTTGACTTGACCTTGACTGAAAATTGGCTTGGAGGCTTCAAGTGAAAAACAGAGTATTGTCAAAGGTGTTGTATTGAAGATCCAAAATCCAATGTACTTGATTTATCTAAAGAGCCTAAAGAGATATTTTTTTGAGGACATCAATGCTTGAGGGACCTGGGGAACATGGGAATGATTTGGCTATAGGAAACCCTAGAGGGAAAGTGGAGTTTATGGTCAAGGGGAAAAATAGGGCAATGAGGTTATATGCAAGAAAGGAGGGTGAAAATGAAAGGTATAGCCCATAAGGAGTTTGTAGGAATGATAGCGTGACCATGAAATGGAAAATTGATAGGATAGTGAAAATTTTTCTATTAGGATAATGAAGGCAGTGAGATTTCTGAAACTCACAATATTCTAGGAAGGTTGTTTTCAAAAACCTAGAACCAATCTATAGTCATCTACAAATAGTGAAAAATACTGACGACTAACAAGCAGAAAGAAAGAAATAGTTGCTTTGAGTAGTGTTGAGGCTGAATATATTGCAGCCTATGAAGTAAGAATAAAAGTTTTCTAGTTGAGGAAGCTATTGTCTGACTTATTCGAAGGACCAATGAACGCTACAGTGATACATTGTGATAACACTAGTTTTATAAGATTGTCTGAAGATCCAATGTTTCATGGAAAGACAAAGCATATAAAAAACAAGTATCACTACATTTAGAAGCTAGTACAATATGGTGTGCAGTAGCTACAGTATATATCCACCAATGAGTAGGTAGCTGAAATATTGACAAAATATCTTCCTAATAAGAAGCCTGTGTATTTGAGAGACAAGCTTGTTTTGGTTGATATATCCTCCCTGGTTGAGAGTGAGAGATAGGCACATCATTCTTGTCTTCACTTGGGAAGAAAAAATGGAGGATTGGATCAGCATATGGCATCTGATACTCTTTGAGGATATGGTAAGGAATCCAAGATAAGAGTATTCGAGGACCAATATTATTTGAGGACTAAATACCATGATAAGAATAATCCAAGGAAGGACATACTCTGTAAATTCCTAGTGGGGTATGTGCCTTGAGAGACAATGATGATGGTTTCTATAAATCATTGGTATTGCCAATATTGTGCTCTGATCTTGTGGAGAGATAGAGTTGTTAGTCAAGGCCTTTATGTGACGATGTTGGTTGTTATGATGCTAAACATATGGGTTACCAATCCAGCTCTTCTTATGATATCTCTTCAGATTGAGAATTTCCATGTACCATTTATGAATACCTCCCTAGTTAAAAGAGAGTGTTGAAAATGTGTAACTAAATTCGGTCTTCATAAGTATGAAATGTAATTTTGATTCTTGTATATTTAAAAAAAAAAGAAAAATTATTATTATTATTTTTGGAGCATGGGTTTCATGCTCAAGGTATTTTATTTTAGAGTTCAAGCACCCATTGAGTGCTTCTAGGGATTTTCCTAGGTCAAGAAGTCAAAAGAGTCATTGTCATAAGTTGAAGACCCCATCAGGAACATTGTAATTTGTAAAGAAAATTATTTTTGTCATTAAAAGTGTTAAAATACCCTTCAATACCAAGTTTGCATGTTAGATGGGAAATCATCCTATTTTGAGGAGTCATGTCCACCTTTAGAAGCCTATATAAAGGAGGGAATTCGACCTCCTTGGGAGTCATTGATTCAATCACTCATCCAAGTGAAGAAGAAGAGAAAGAAGGAAACGAAGAAGGAAGAGGATGAGGAAGACTTGTTTCTGGGCTATTTCTCTCTCACACATGTGAAGGAAGACTAGGGTTTCTATTGTTGGACTAGGTTTTTTCTTCTGAAGGTTCTATATTGAAGAAAGATGACAAATAAGGTTAACGAATATCACATTGGTTCATCCTCAAGCACTAGAAGAAGGAAAAAGTCAAGAAAAGTTCTGAAGAAGCCTTGGAAGGCCAGAATAAGTTCACACGTGTGGAAACAACTATTGTTAGGGGGGCCAAAAATTTCAGCCCTATAGTAGAGGCCAGAATTCTGAAGTTGGGGGTCGAAGTTGTGCTAATGAAAGATATTTGACTGGGTTTGACTTGATCGAAGGAAGCACATCATATGAAAGGTTTAGACTTGGTATTGGAGGGTATAGGTCTTGGTCTAGATGTCCTGGAATTCTTCAATTGAAGAATCTATAAGAAGAGAAGAGATTTGTGGGTTTCCCTCTCAAGTGGAGAGGTTTTGGCCCTCGCTTGTAGCCAACATTTTGTGTTCTTGTGTACTGTTGTTCTTCTTGTTTTGGTATTTGTTTGATGATACAAAAATATTATAATAAGTGAAGAAGCTAATAATTAAGAATAAGTAAAAAGCCATCACAAATAATTAAACGAAAGGAGAAATCATCCTAACTATTTCCCTATAGATTTCTCAACACGTCAGAATAGGACTATATATATTTAACATACAACATTATTTTTAACCATGGAGATTAACTCCACTTTACTATGGATATTCTTAATGTGCTTGTTACAATATTATGGACTAACACCGTGGCTTATCAATACCACATGGCTGAAAAACCATAAGTCATATTCATATCACACATTGTTCGTAAGACATTTTTTTAATTACTCAATTTAATTAAAAGGGAAAAAAAATATACTTTGGAAATAAATCTCTACTCTTTGTTTGTGTATACTACTAAGACTATTCTAAGATATTATGTGGAGGTTAAATCCCACCATCCATCTAATAATATTGATAACTAAATTAAAATTCTCAAAGCTATTCCAAAATAGACACTCCAAAATAAACATGTATCTCTGTGTGTTGTGGTGAAATGAAAACACCGCCATTTTTAACATATTATTTCATAATAATAATGGGGACCCTTTTCATATATTTTGGCCAAATTGCTTTTTAATATTTTCTTTTGGTTAAGCGTCCGACAATTTTGCTATATTTTCATTTTCTTCGAATTTCCATTTTGATTATTTCAATGCATTCGATTTTTCGCTAACTTTCCATAGGTGCTCGTTTCATCTCATTTGACCTCGTAATTTGTAAATGGTGATTATTTGAAATTTGGTGATTTTTACCACCTCAAATAAAAAATACACAAAATATATATTATTTTAATTTTGTAAATTAATTATTTATTAATTATAATTATTGATTTTTAATCAACTTTTATTAATTAATTCATGTTTTGATCCTACAAAATCGCCACATCCAAATTATAAATCAATTAAAATTATATGTTTTTTAAGATCTCGGAAGTCTATTTCAAATACCAATTTAAATATTATGAAATCCAAAATCTCAAAACCATAAAATAGTTGTAATTTTTAATGTTATCAAAACCTTAGTTGTAGTTTTTTTTAAGAGAAAGACCCACTACACATAGCCCTCCTCTCCTTCCCCTCTTATCTTCTCACCTCACCTCACCTCACCTCACCTCGACACATATTTTCTTTTTAAGAGAGAAAGACCCACTACACATAGCCGTCCTCTCCTTCCTTTCTTATCTTCTCACCTCACCTCACCTCACCTCACCTCGACACATATTTTCTTTGTAATTCCATTTCATTGCAGTCCTCTATAGCTTTCTGGGCAGACGGGGCCTAAGTAAATAGCACAGGCTTTGTACCGGGTCCCATCTCGTCTCAATCTCCTTATTCGTCAGAATGTTCGATGGGTTCCAGCGGCGTCACTCGAAGCTCCGTTTCTGGTATGCCCTTTGGCTCCGATGTCCACCACAATGCTAATCGTGGTGATAGTCTTCCTAATGGTTTTACGTCACCCACTGATAATGAAGGTAGGAATTTAAATATTCAAAACACCATTGACCTTAATACTAATAATAATAATATTAAAAATAGTTATAATAATAGTAAGATACTAATATTAATGATATTAATATGAACGATTTTAATATAAGTAACATTGATTATATTAATAAGAAATATTTGGTTATTAAAAAAGATTCTCACAGCATTAACAAAGACATATTTATAATAGCAAGAATAATAAGTACGAAAATAACAACAATATTGATAGCATTATTAGGAATAATGAAATCAACAAAAATAACAATAATATTAACAATTATAACTATTTTATTAATAACAATGATATTATTAATAAAAGTAATTATTAAGACGAAAATAAACATAATAATAATAATAATATCAGCTATTATAATAATAATAATAACTCAAACAATAATAATTTTTCTGGTTTCTCTTTCAATAATAAGGTAGTTAATCTTTCGAGTTTCTCTTTTGACCCGTTTGTTTATGGTTTTTTAGAGAAAGACTTTAATTTGCCTTAACTCCTAGAAAAATCTCGATTCAAGATATTATCTCTAACATAGAATTTGGGATTGGGGACTTGCCCGATTCTTCCAAGGACATCATTAGACAAGATTGTACGGTCATCTTGAGGAAAGGAAAGCCTCCCAAGGGAGACCTAAGAAAGCCCGAGTTTGAGGCTCTAAAATCCTTAAATAATAATAATGATATTGTTGTTCTTAAGGCTCACAAAGGAGGTGCAGTTTTTATCCTTAACTAAGATGATTATCGGAGGAAAATGTTGGATCATTTGGAGAATAGTGGGAGCTACAAAAAACTGACTAAAAATCCCTTAAAAAATATCTCCAAAGTTGTCGCTTTGGCCATTAAATCTAGGAGCTCGATGAGCTCCCTAAGTAAGAAGCCGATTGAAAGCAACCCTCTCACTCCTAAAATCTATGGTCTTCCTAAGATCCATAAATATGGTTCCCCCCTTTGACCCATTGTTAATACCATAGGTGGTCCAACTTATCTTCTCGCCAAGTATTTAGCCCATAAGCTTAAGCCTCTCGTAGGTCGTACTGACTCATTTGTCAAGGATTCTTCCTATTTTGTTAAAGAGTTAAAGGACGTGAGAATGGATCTAGATGATAGAATTGTTAGTTTTGATGTTGTTTCTATTTACACCAATATCCCCATTAATGAGGCCATTGATGTCATTAATCGGATTACTGATCCAGATACGGCCCATTTAGTCAAGATCTACCTAACCTCTACTTTCTTTAGTTTTGAGGGGGAATTCTATGAGCAGATCTGTGGTGTTGCCATGGGCTCTCCCCTATCCCCGATTGTTGTTAATATATTTATGGAGGACTTTGAATCCAAGGCCCTTTCCTTAGCTTTGTTCCAATCAAAGCTCTGGAAAAGGTTTGTAGATGACACTTGTGTTGGCTGGCCTCATGGCAAGGAAAAGTTAGGTCTCTTTCTCCTTCATCTTAATTGTCAATCTTGCTCCATAAAATTCACCATGGAATATGAGGTGGATGGTAGCCTTCCTTTCCTTGACGTTATTATTTCAAGAAAGGAATATGGTTCATTTTCCCATCAATTTTTTCGAAAGAAAACTCACACTGAGCAGTATCTTCACTCTAGTTCACATCATTTCCTTGCTTAGAAATTAGGCGTCCTCAACACCTTAACCACTAGGGCGTTGAGAATATCTGATGAGTCCCACCTTGAAGGAGAAAAGACCCACCTCCTGGATGTCTTTTGTAAGAATGGTTATAGTAGGTCTGAGGGCCTTAGAGCTTTCCTTAAATTAGAAAAAGGTCCTTCGAATGGTCCTGCAGTGTGTGCCTTCCTTTTATTCAGGGAACCACTGATAGGATTGCTAGGATCCTTAAGAAACATACAGTTTCTTCATCTTTCAAACCCCTTAACACTATTCGCAGCTCTCTCAAATCTGTTAAAGATCAAGTAAACCCTAGAGATGGGAAAGGCGTCTACATCATTCCATGCTCTTGTGGGACACCTTACATTGGTGAAACTAGTCGGTCTATAAATCAAAGGATTTGTGTGCATGCTGCTGACATTAAGCATGGAATATCTCGCTCCTCTGTGTTAGTTGAGCATGCAGAAAAGACTAACCATCATATTTGCATTGAAGAGGCTAAGGTTATTGCTAGGATTTACCATTTTCATCACCGTAAGTTAAGGGTGGTCTTAGAGATCGAAAAAAGACATGTTAATCTCAATAGAGATGACGACTGGAATATTAGCAGATGTTGGTTCCCTGCCCTATATTCTTAAGTGGTTTTAGTTTCCGCCCTTTCCTACCTTCAACTATATATTTATTTCTTATTATTATTATTTTATTATTTTATTATCTGTTTTTAATTTTTAATTTTTTAATTATTGACCTCGTCTTCTAAAAAAAAAAATATTCTAAAAGCTTAGTAACATAATCCAACATAAATAAATAAATAAATAAATAAACAAATAGATAAATAAATAAATAAATTATTATTATAAAAATTTAATATAAAAATTCGTCCAATTTTTTTTTAATATTTAAATATTAATAATAAATAAAAATTTATAAACAAACAAATAAATTTCTTTATAAAATTATAATTTGAATAAAATTAATCCTCTTTATTCCCTTCAGAGTCAAACTAGCCGTTATTCTAACAACGAGTTTAGCCATCTCTACATCTATTTAAACTCAATGTCTTGATCTGATCTCTCACCTAGTCGTGATGATGAACCACACTCGTTGGTTCGAAACACATCATCAATGTTCTTTCACATATAATTATTACCGAAGAAAATTCTAAATATTTACGATGGATCACAGAAGCCTAAATTCTAAACATACATAGTTTTGTTAAATAAAATTTTAATATTAATAAAAAATATTATTTTATTAAATTTTGTTTTTAATTTAATTAAATTAACTTTTAATTATAATTTTTATTTAATTCTTCTAAATAATTTAATTAATATGAAAATTTTATTAAATTTGTAATTGATTCAAATCTTATATTAATTATTTGTAATTTAGTTTAATTATTTTAAATAATTTGTATATAATTAATTTAATAAATGTATAAAATTAATTCAATAATTGTAATTAATTAGTAATTAACTAATTTTAATTATGTAATTAATTAGGATTTTATTTTTAATCACATTTTCTTAATTTTTTCCTAGGTAGACTTTTTTCCAGAATTTTGATAATTTTGACACTTCAACTTCGAAGAGGCATATCTCAAGATTTAATTATCCACATGAAGCCCACAATAGCTCATTGTAAAGCTAAGGTAGAGGGGAATAATATAGAGAGGTTTATTTTAGTAGATTCAATCATTTAATGACCCAAAAATTCAGCAGAAGGCTAAGTGATAAATTTGCATCAAAATTTTAGTTTTTCTATGTTGATTTGGGCAAATTTCATTGATTGGAGAAAATTGTTGTCAATTATTCATTCCCAACAATACTCAAAGGCTGATCTGATCCATTTGATGCAATTGTAGCATGAGAATTTATTTGGATTTCATTTTATTTTTAATTTTACAATTTTTTGAGAAGTGGTTTGATTTCTATTTTGTGCACCAAAATTGTTTTAGTTTACGAATATTGATTGGTTTTTGGAAGGTGAGCAATTGGGGAGATGAGTAAGAGAAGACCTGGAGCAATTTAATTGCACTAGAAAGAGAGAAAAATAATTTTAGCAAATTAAAATTTGTTGGAGCAAATTTATTCTCCAACAACTCTCTCATTTTCATTTTCTTTTGTAATTACAAATCTGGCTTTTGTACAATTGAAACAGGGCTCCTCTTCTTTGCAACTAGAGGATCTGAAAGAAATATTGTATTAAGGAGATTATAGTTGTAGGTGAGAGGAAAACTTAGATCTGAGTTAATAAGATTTTTCTTTTTCAAATCTAGACTTTGTATTGGGGGTAGAGTTTTCACTATTACATATTTTTCTTTTAGTGGCAGAGTTTATGGTCTATGAAAGAATGTTAGAGCTCATTCAAAGGAACACAACAAGAGACAAGTTTCATTAGTTTGTAAATTTAATACTTTTATTTAATTTTCAATTTCATTTATGTAATGGTGGATCTGTGTAAAGTTTGCTCATATTGTGGATTCATGTTCGATGTGAGGAAAAATGTCTTTTGGATTAGCTGTGTAATTAATAGTCACATAGATCTATTATTAATTTTTTCTTTGGTCAAGTATTTAATTCAAATTTTTGAGTAACTATTTATTTAGAAATCTATCATCAAAAGTTGATTTAATTACTATTGAAATTATGATAACTTTTTCTTGGTTTTGATAGTCAATTATTCATTATTACTTGATCTTCAAACATAATTTTTTTTGGTAATTATAATATCACTGAATAGAATTATTTCATTAGCCAGATATTCATCATAAACTGGACATGTTAAAATCCTCAATTATTTAATTTTTCTACTCTCGGTTGGGATAGATCTATATCTTCTTAATTGAGATAGATTTAGAATTTCTTTTTACTCCCTACATATTAGAGTGTATTTGCATTTAGATTTAATTTTTCATTTTAGAAGTCCCCTCATACAGGGGCAGAACTATGTTGCGATTTGGATAAGCCATAAAGCCAACTTAAGGATATCTTTACTTACACGTGCACATCAACTAGCAAAAAGAGAGAGAGGGTAATTGGACCCAATTGAACTAGTTAGAACCAATACATAAATGGATATGAGACTGATTTGGTACTCTTACCGGGTGGTCTCTCTCACATGATTATGAGATCATTTTTGGCGCTAGAAGGAGGGCCACAATAAATTGTCTTTGAAGATTTTGTGCATTAATATTTTATCTTATTACTATGGATCCACTTAAATGACCTCCTTGGAGTTGTTTTAATGGACCTCATCCAACTACTACTTCAATAAAGGCAATTTAGAACCTATCTAAGGTAAAGTATTATGGTATGTCATATGCTTTTAGTCATCTCCTTCAATGATTATCTGAAATTGAAAATGATTCAATATTGATGAAGATATTAATTGAAGGATATTTACTCTTAATTTGACACGTAAAGCTAAAGAATTGTGCTTTTCTCTTCCAGATAGCTCTGTACATAGCTGGGACAAATATTCGAATAATTTCCTTCACACATTTCAGGAATATGATTACGAAAAGGTGTGTGATTAGTTAGAATAATTGCATCGGATGAAAGGTGAGACTTTGGATAGTTTTTATATTAGATTTAAATTAACTTTAATGCAATTTTGGTCCAAATATTTGCCTCCTCAATTCCAATTAATTGGATGGTTCAGAAATTTAAGGTCTTTGTTCTATGATAATTATGAAGAACCATAAAGTATATCCATTGTTGATAATAAATCAATTGCTCAAAATGACAATGTCAATTCCCAATAAATTGAAATTGCAAAGACTACTCATCAATGTCAAGCAAAAATTGTTGTTTTTACTCAATTAAATGATGTATATTTTAGATCTATTCCAAATTTAAATAATATTGCTATATCCAATGAAATAGAAAATTAACAAGATTCACCCATTAGCAGCAATCAACATAAAATAAATTAACAACAATTAAATCAGCCAGAGAATGTCTGCAGTGCATAGTATACCGTTACAATTAATTTAGAATAATATTTTGCTCATAATAAATTGCAAGTTACGGAGCAACTTAGCAACCATTTACATCGATCAAATACACAAAAAATACAATTTTTATGAAGACATTGATCAACAATCTGAATTATGCAATGGAACAAATGTAGAAGAGTCTATTTCGGAAAATGAGCAATCATCTATACATAGAGAAACTTTCAAGTATTTATATACAACCTCTTACTTTTGTCTCTATCCCAATATTTTTAACAACAATAGTATAATTCATGATCAATCAACATTCCCTTTGAACACAAATTTAATTTTATAAAATAGAGGAGTTGTCATTAATGATGAATTATTGTTTACTTCTGATATGGGTAGAGAAAATTTAACTAACAATAACTTCAATTATCCCAAAGATTCTCTTAATGTGATATTTAATTACCCACCTGGTTCTGATTTTACTTTATTGAGAGGAAGAGAACACTTATGAAGTTATTTATGATGATTACTTGAATATTGAGAATGTTGAGCCTCTTCTCTCTTCATAAATGGTTTTAATTCATTCCCATGTTTTGAATTCCATAAGCTAATCTATTTTGAAGATGAAAATAATATTAGGGTAAATATTCCAGTTAATTCTGAATCATTCGGTCATCATACTAATTTTAGTAGTCATAAATCCATTCCAATTTATGATTCATACAAGGATGAGACAACCTTTTAAAATCATAATCTTCAAATTTTCTCATCACGACAAGTGAATGCAAAAAATGATCTTAACTTCATAAAATCCGTTGATAATTGCAACAAGGAAATCTTTGCAATTGAATCCCAGTTGTGTTGTACCATTATTTGTAACATTAATGTAAATTTTAATTTGCTTTGTTTTCATTTTCCCCAATTTGAGTTTGTTTTTCTTTTGAATTTCAATTTTGAATTTCTAAGCACATTGTATTGGCACTTTAAGCATTCAAAATTTATACACTTGTAAAGTACAATAATAAGCTTACATGAAAATCAATCCCAAAATTTCAAGCATGAACATCGATTACTCCTTATTTTGAAAATTTATTTGATGAACATGTTTGACCAATTTATGTTTGATTTTCAAATAACTTCTTCACAATATCAAGTACTTGAGAGTGCATCATTACATTTTGGCCAATAATGTAATTCCTTTAGAAATTTTCTAAATTACTACCCACACTTAATTGATTCATTTGAAGAGAGTATTTATTTTCATATCCTTTCTTCTACACGTGATACACATGCATCAACATTTGGAGATCCATCATTTGAAGATGTTTCGTTTAATACTTTGTGTTCCTTTCAATCATTAGTGGAAATACATGTTGATTTTTATGATCTTATAGGCACATGGTTGGAACAATTTCAATGTATGAATGTTGTAAATAAATTTATTTTTCCAAATTATGATCTACACAATAGGTTGAGTTTTCTTTTTAATAATTTAGCTGTAGTTTTATTTTTGTTGATTTTTGACATTTTCATTAGTGTAAAAAAAGAAGAAGAGAGAGTGGCTTCACTGGAAGTATGAGTATTTTGAGTCATATTCTTTCTCAAACAATTAGATTAGGAATATAATTTTTTTAGTTATATTTGTCTTTCTTGTTTTTATTTATTTTTGTTGATTTCTAATAAACATGTAATGAAGGTTAAACATTTACCTTAGTATTCACTTGATTTTTGGTAAAGAGTGTTTCGGTGCATACTTACCATCTAGTATTTTCATATTATATTCATACTTGTGGTGAAATTTTTTATGTTTCTCCATTATAGCTAAGAAATTTTGAAATAATAATTTCTCAAGGAGTGCTAAGTGATCCTATTTAAAATTCTTTCTATTTCACCACTCTTGTGCCTCAATATGAAGTGGATATAAATTAATGACTTATTACTTAGTAGTTAATTTAAATTGAATAAGTAGATGATTTTGAACATATGCAAAATTGAAGATAATACATGGGAGAATGCCAAGATCTATTAAGTACTCTTACAATTCGATTCTTCCAGGTATGCATAAACATGTTCATCTCCATCTGTTGTTAGTTTTCTCCTTTTCATAGTTTACTTCTTATTTTTGCTTTTCTACTTTTGTAGGTCTTCATTAGCTTGATTTGGAGATTTGATTTTTATTAGCAAATTTAACTAGCTTTAGAAAAAAGTAAATAGTCAGCCCTTTCCAAACCATTAACATGTTTAGGGAAGCATTTTTCTTTCTCATCAGAAATATTTCTGATTTTAGCTATGCGTTAATGCTTCTGTTCATATTTCTTTGCTTTTGAAAATTTTCGATATTAGTCAAGAATCATATTTCTCTTTGCATTAATGCAATTGAAATTAAACACTTGGCTCATTTTTTTTTAGATCTTCCATGGGCCTACAACTTTTTGCACCTCAATTTTAAACTAAACAAGGCCCATAAGCAAAGGAAAAATCACACAAAAATCTTACAACAAGTTGTAAAAGTGCTCCTATCCAAATTTTCCCATTCTAAATCTTATATTTCAGAGTTGATTTGAATCTCTCCATTACACCCATTCATATTTTTCCTACTTTAGCCACATTTATTCTTTCGAGATGATTCATAGCCTCTATCTGGTAAATCTTGGAATCTCAATCCGCTGCTTCTCACTTTCTGAGATATTTTTCTTAAGAATTTGAACCTACAGGTTTATCTGACTTTCAAATTTGTATTATATCGGAAGTATTTCAAAATATTTTCCGAGATTTATCATATGAGAACTCAACACCTTGGAAACTCAGAAACACATTTAATTGGAAGAATTTTAAAATACCTTATGAAATCTCCAGTGAGATCCACGTGACCTATTTTTTTTATCCACCTGAATTCCTTGGTCTCAAAATCTCGTAAGATTTTTTTAAATTGTTATTGTATCTGAGTTTCCGATACAATTTTTCTATATAATAGTGATCTATGATTTCCTTTTTATTGTAACTCTTATTTAAAGACTTTACAAGAAATATTTTTCAAGGCCTCTTCTTTCGGAACCTCAGAATATTGGATTATGTATTTCTCGTAGGCCTTTAGTCAATTTATGTTGGCTTATGATTGCATGTGTTGTCCTTGATGGAAACCCACTTGTAAAAGACCAAGTATATTGGTTCTGGATAAGGTTAGAGATGGAAAAGTGATGGAACAAAATTTTAGAATGTTGTGACAGAAAATTTGCGGATCAGAATCAGAAGATGTATAAAGTACATATTTGAGGAAATACATGCGAGTTGGTAAAGGAAAAAGCACGTATACACGCGAGTACAAAGAAGCAAATTTGCATATGATCTAATGCTCTAATTCTATAATAACAGGGGTCCTTTACCATGGTATTAACCCACAGTATTGAGCGCAGTAACAGTTTTTATCACTCTATAATTTAGAATATTGGAAAAATTAAACTATAAAGCACAACATCAAACCACATTGGAGTCTAGGACCTAGCCTTCCTAGACTCAGAAAGGGCTCTCTCTATTTTATGATTTAAATCAATTTAACTTGCTGGTTATAATTACTGATATTAGGCTAGTTACAGTGATGGGGGTTGTTTCATTGATTGATTGTGTGGTTGGGCAGATAGGGCTACAGAGGCTATTCCATTGGGTGATGGAGTCAAAGGCTGGAATGGCACATCAAAATCAAGAGCAAATCACAGGGCAAGCTAACTGTGCGAAATGGATCATAAGAGCTGTATGAATTAGGAGGTGGAAGAAACAGTAAGGTTTAGTAGTGACTAAAGAGAAATTAAGAATTATTTAATTAGAATTCAGAAGAAAACATTCAGATTGTAAATGCAGATAGAATTAAGGCGCTTCGACAACGAATCTTAATCTAAAATTTATGATTCACAATTAGATGAGAAGATACACAACAGAGAAAACGATGGAAACATTTAAACAAAGAAGAAACAAATCACCATTTTAACACAACTTAAGAATCATGTAACCGGTCTTTGATTTTCGATGTCCAGCTCCAAAATTACAGTGCTCCAATAGTAGTTCTTACAATACATATGCTAAAATATCCAACGCCTATTAATGAGAATTCTAGTAGTATTTAACTAAAAATTAAGTCAGTTGCCCTAATCTTCTTTGGAAAACTACCTTAATTACAAACAAACTAAAAATAGACAAGTGTGGCCATGCAAGGCCCGAATAAATAAAATCTTTGATGAACACCACCTGTAGAATTTATTATGGTAACTCCTCAAGAATGAAAAACTTAAGCGGCTCTTCGTGAATCAACAATGTAGCTTGGAGGCTGCTATGATGGTTTGGAAGAGGTAACCAATGGAGGCTCTGACATTTGGCTCTGTTCTGTAGAAAACTGGCATTTAGTAATTAATCTGGTGTAGTGCTGGTTACTTCTCATTGATTGGTGCTGGTGTTGGTGCGTTCTGCTTCCCCTTTAGTCTCTACTATTCAATCTCTACATAAATGCCCGACTCGACTTTTACCATCTTTTTCTCTATGATGTTCAGCCTCGCCCTTCCTTTTGCTCCTTTGTTGGGTCCTACCCGAGTCCTCCTGTCATGCGTAGCCTATTTCCTCATAAATGGTGCACAAAAATTATATGCCTGGTTGTAGAGGGATGGCGATTGGTGGATGTGGTGCAACAATAGTGGTAGTGGTCAGATGAATACAAAGGTAGTTTGGAGGTGAGCGAAAACAAATTTTCGAAGGGGGGCTTAGGTGGTAAGTGGTAATATAGAAGGGGGTTGCGAAATGATGAGGGGAAGACACGTGGAGGAGTAGGCGATATTGGATACCCACGATTTCGGACTCCCCCTCCCCCCTCCATTGGTTAAAGTTCGAAAACTGCGGGGGTCGTGAAAAGCATTAAGGACTGTCAGATATGGAGATGAGGAGTGGAGGAGTCGGAAAGGTTGAGGGTGATTAGAGGTGGAATGACATGGAAAGGAGGTGGGCCCAGCTGTAGTATGTAGATTGCAATGTTTTTTTAAGAGCAGTAGGAGGTAAGTTGTAAGATTTGCGAAGTGCGAAGTGCGGGGAAGAGGAGGTGACACTGAGGGAGGAAGTGGGACCGCAACTGCAACAGACATCGCGATGTATAGCGTTTAGTTATAAGCTGTGGGGGTTAACCTTTAAATTTTGTGAAATGCGGGGAAGAGGGACCCACTGGCTATGCGGCAGAGTTTACAAATCGACGGAAAGTTTAAAGCGGTAAGTATTATGGAATTTGTATGATATTCATATGTATTACAACAGCTTGAAGCAGAGGTGGAGGTGGGGCCGACTTGTCCCATCGCAAATAAAAATAGATATGTTTCGGGTGCTCACAATGGTAAGTCAGATGCGATGCGATATCGCAAAATCGGTGATCGCATATTTTAAAATTTATTCCAATGCAAAACACTTAAAAACTGTGAAATGCGACGAGGGCCCCACTTTAATCGCTATCGGGAATGAAAAGAAATGAAATGGTGAAGAGGGAAGGGTAAAGCGAAGAGGTAAAAAAGGTAAGGTTTCAATGTATTTCAAAGGAAAATGAAATGGAAGGGAAGCGTGATGGGGAATGGATCCCACATTATATCACATCGGCGATTTTGTAAGTTTTGGCATTTGATTTATAACACAACGTTGCGACGAAGATATGCGATGAGGCATAAGGGGTCCACCAAAGGTTTTAAATGGGTCTTTGTTATATATATATGATAGAATGATAAGGTTTAATATAACACGACTGTTTGTGGGTGGCAGAGCTTATAATTATAAAGTCTGAAACTTTATAATAAAAGGGTTTATAAAGTAATAAGCCTTGAAAAGTTATCTATGTGGGTTTTTTGGGGGGTGTGAATGGGATTCAAAGCATGGGAGAATATGGAGGAACGAAGGGGGGGAAGAGGGTGAATGAAATGAGGGCCGAAATGAAGTTTGACCCCCATTATACCTTCTTAGCAACACTTCCTTCCTTCTACTGGATGGAGAGGTAGATTGATTCCTTTGAAGCTTTTTACAGTTAGGAGTTCCCTTTCTTTCTTTGAAAATAAATGATAGCCATGGAATATTATTTTTAGTATGAAAAATCTAAACAATAGTTAGTCACCTGGTGATACTGTGAAATACAGGGGTCTAACAGTGGCTTCAGCTGGGGATGGTAGCTTCTTCAGGAGGTGTCAAGAACACCGTAGACTAGTGGCCTAATCCATTGGGGTGATCCCAACCCAGCTGTTATCACAAAATTAGATCTGATAGGCTGCTTGATCAGTCAACTTCATGTAACTATTTCAAGCCTAAATTTTTGACTAAGGCTTAGCCTCCTAAGCCTGAGAGGGCTCTCTCAAGGGTTAATGATTTAGATAAAAATATAGATGGATAATTCTATGTGGGGTAATCATCAGATAAATGATAGATGTAGGTTGAAAATCACATCAGCAAGTACACATTGGGCTTATGAATGTTAGGACCTCACAATGTACCATTTTGACCATACATTTTGACACCACTTTACTCTTTATAGCCATATTTAAAAAGGTTACATTATCATTTCCATCCATTTTATCCAAAGGTATATGAAATCCTTCTCTTTACTACATATTTAATTTGTTTTACATATAATTCCACATTACTCTTATATTTCATCATTAATCAAAGGAACGATGACAACAAGACGAAGACAAGCAAGGAAAGTTGTTACATGGATTGTTTTGAAGCCAGTATTTTTTTTGTATCTGTTGTAACAATATTTTTCTATGGAAGAATAGAAAGACCCTGTTTTAAGATAGAAGAATAGATTTGGATAAAAATAGGATTTCTCTGATGTAACGGTAATAGATGTCTCCTCCTTAAAAAGAGGAGACATCATCATTAGAAGGGGAGTTAGAGACTGCAGGAGAGACATTATTTTCTGTGGCGGAAAGGAGCAAGGCTCCATTGTAATGTATCATTCCTTTTTGACAGATGAATAAAAGGTTCCTCTTGAGCGCTTCAATTTAAACTCTTTCCTCTGGGGAATCTTGTGAGAAGGAAAGGGCCCGCCTTCATCACAAGATTCACTCGATTGCTCCTGTAGTTTGTTAACTTCTTTATGTTATTCACACCTTAATTTAACTTTGTTTGCTGAAGAATCATTTATATAGTTCTGTATTTCTTATCAAGCACTCTGTTTTCTTTAACGCTGCATTAGCTTTACACCATTCATTCTTAAGAAGCCAAGAGATATTCTTTTCTGTTATTTGTGTGAATGTGTGATTGATATAGGGAGACAGGTGCTGAAGATTCCTGTTTGGAGGAATAGGGTCCTACTCTCCTTAGGTTGATTCTCTTTTTCTGCAGTGTGATTGATATCAGGAAACAGGTGCTGAAGATTCCTGTTCATGGGAATAGCGTCCTGTTTTCCCTTGGATTGATCTTTTTCCCACAGTGTGATTAGTGTCAGGCAACAGGTGCTGAAGATTCCTGTTTGGAGGAATATGGTCATGTTCCCTGTTATGGTTGATTGATTTCCTTTTCTGCAGGGTGATTCCCTTTCATTATATTTTCCTAAAATTCTTTTAATGAAAGACTGCAATAGAGGAATTGCTTCTGCTGTAACACAAGTAGGCTTCAGCTTTTTTAAAATGGGGTGTGAATAGTTAGATTTGTATGATTGATAATTGTGTGACTTCTACTACAACATTTCCTTGCTTTTGGAATTGAGCATATCCAGTGCGTGATTGTCTTTGGAATAAACAGACCTTCTCGGGTTGACAATTTATGTGGTGCTTGAATTGTTAAAGCAATTAAAGCGACCAACATTTTGGCGCTGTTGCCGGGGAAGGCAATTATAGATTTCAAAAGCATTGATATTTTCTTTCTAGATGTGTAGATTGTATGAGAGGACGCGGAACCCAGAAGAAAACTAACCCTACAGGTGGCAAGGGCAAAGGAAGGGGAGGAAGAAAGACTTTTATTGACGAAATCATATCAAAGGCTGAATCATCACAGAGATTAAGTTCTCAAAGACCAAAACCTCAGCACTCCCCTCAATTAGATTACAAAACAAAAGAAGTTGTGAGCCCTGAAAATGTAGAGGAACCAGTAACGAATATTATAGAACCAGCAGCCAGTGCTGGAGAATCAGAAGAAAGTGCTAGCGAATCAGCAGAGCACGTTGAGGAACTAATAGAGAGTATTGGACGACCAGTGGAAAACATTGAGGAGCCAGTAGAAGATTTTGAGGATCGAGCAAGTGCAGTAGGAGAACAGCCAATGGAAGAAAACAACGAAAAATTCTTTGGTAGAGGACGTGTAGATCCTGAAGGAGAAGGAAGGGATGAAAATTCTCTCTCTACCTTGGGATTTCCTATCAGTGATCTCCCTAGAGGAACAACTCCTATGAAGAATATTCCATTGTCAGCTTTACCCAACTTCCATAGTTTATCCTCTGAAGATCCGGATGAATTTATTTTTGAATTTGATATATTATGCAGAAGTTATGATTATGTTACTAATGCTCAGAAGTTGAAACTGTTTCCAGCAACATTAAAAGGAAATGATTTAAGATGGTTCATGAGCCTTGGAAGTTAGGTAATCACAACATGGGAACAGATGAAACAAAAATTTCTGCTTAAATATAAAGACTATTGTCGGACAATAGAAAAGAGGGAGGAACTATTCAACATGGCACAAAAGCCGGATGAGAATCTGGAGGACTATGTGGAAAGGCTGTAGTATAATCTACAGAGATCTGATCATCCGAATGTAAGTAAAGAAATTCGTAAAACAATATTACTTAGAGGATTAAGGGATGATTGTTTAGACATGTTAAACATGCTTGGCAGGGGAGATATATCTAAAGAATCTTATGATGAGATTGTTGAACTCTGTAAAAGATGTTCAAGAGGAGCTGCAAGGAACAGAGTAAGTAACAGAGATCCGACCTATTCAAGAGTTCAGAAATTAGCCAGTGGGGGAGCAACAAGAGCTGAAATAGGTAATTTACTTGAAGAATTTAAAACTGAGATGTTAAGTTCTTTTGCTTTACAAATTGACACCTTTCAGGTTAAAAAGAAGCAGGCTGAAGCAGAAGCAGCTTTGGCTGTCTTTTGCCCTAAATGCAGAGACAAACATCCACTAAGGGAATGCCCATTGGATAAAATACCAATCTGCACCCTTTGTGAGAAAGATCATGAAACACAACAATGTCCCTCTCTACCAGGAATAAAGGCAGCGTTGCAGCCAACGGAAGAAGAAGCTGAAGCAGTTTACCTACTAACACAAAGAAGACAATGGCAACCAAAAGGACAAAGTATGAATTCTAGTATGCCATTTAATCGTTGGAATAATTATTCTGCTTTCAGTCAGACAAATTACCCTCCCTTTAATCAAATGCAATACCCACCCTTTAATTAGATGAACTACCCACCCATGCAACAAACAAACCCTCCCTTTGTTGATCCTGCAATGTGGACTCCTTGGCCCCCACAACAACCATCTTCTTTTAATCCATGGAATTCAAACTGGAGAAGCCAACAACTCCCATATCCAAATCAATTTCCTCAATTTCAGCAACCACTTCCTCTACCATCAAGTGCTCCACCAAGTAATCAAATGAGACCCCAGCTACCTGTGCAACCAAATCCTAACCCCAATAATAAAGTTGTGCAGGTCATTGATATTCAGAATCAACCTAAATTTTCTACTATGCAATGTAATGATATTCATTTGAGATCCGGGAAAATAGTAGAACCTATCATCGATGATACAACCGCTTCTGATTCTGATAAAGAAGAAACTGAGAAACATAAAAAAGCACAACCACCCTCTAACAAGGGTATTGAAATAATAGAGCCACCATTCCCCGAGCGTTTAGTTTTAACTAAAACGCCTGAAACACCTGCTTTTAATATTTTAGGGGAATTGCAAAACTTGTATGTTAAAATTCCACTTTTACAGGCACTGAGAGATGTACCAATTTATGCCAGAACCATGAGGGACATTTGTGTTAAGAAACCTGGTAGGAAGACAAAAGACCCCCTTACAGTTCATGTTATGGGTGATTTATTTGCATTAATCTCCGGAAAAACCCCTCCTATGAAATATGGCGACCCCGGCCATCCTACTGTGACAGTTCAAATTGGTAAAACGATAATTCCTCAAGTTCTGGTAGATCTAGGCACTGCAATAAACATTATGACTCTCGAAACTTCACAGTTGTTACAGCTGAATAACACAATTAGAGATACACCAAGCATCCTAGAGTTAGCTGACCGTTCTACAATCAAACCAGAAGGAGTTGTTGAAGATCTAGTTATCTCGGTTGAATCCTGGAATTACCCAGCTGATTTTGTGGTATTACAAACTAAAACAAAGCTGGGGGGACACCCTTTAATTCTAGGAAGGCCATGGCTAGCCACGGCCGATGCCTTTATCAGCTGCAGATCTGGTTCAATGACAATTTCTAATGGTTATGAAACTAAACAACTTACTCTTTATCCTCATGCTACACCCATAATTAATAATGAAAATTCTGTTTGGATGGATTATGATGATAATGCTATTCAACCCATTTTAACTATCGGACAAGCCTTAACTCTTAAAGACAATACAGAGGATGAAATAATTAATAATTTTATTTGCGAACCTTCCTCTGTAATTGCTGAAGCACACAATCAATTGACTGCACTTTTTGAAACGGATACCCAGGAAAAGATTGAATCTGAAGATTTATCTCAGACATTAACCACCATCTCATCTAAAAGCATAACAGTTGAAATCGAACCTGGCAAAACATTAAATATAAATCCTGATCTAACAGTTGCTGAAACACAGCAGTTAATGAAGTTATTACTTGAAAATAAGGAAGCATTCGCATGGGATTACAAGGATATGAAGGGAATCTCTTCTGAATTATGTACTCACCGAATTTATATTAAAGAAGGATGTCGACCAGTCTGTCAACCCCAAAGACGAATGAACCCTAATTTAAGAGAGATTGTTAAAGAAGAACTTCAGAAATTGCTTAATGCAGGATTTATATACCCCATATTTGATATTGAATGGGTTTCCCCATTAGTAATAGTCCCTAAGAAAAACGGGAAATGGAGAGTGTGTGTTGATTACAGAGCCTTAAACAAAGCTACTCGAAAGGACCACTTTCCTTTACCTTTCATTGATCAGGTGTTGGATAGTCTGTCAGGAAAGAAATTCTTTTATTTTCTAGATGGATTTAGCAGGTATAACCAAATTAGAATAGCACCCCAAGACCAAGACAAGACCACTTTTACTAGTCCGTGGGGAACTTTCGCCTATAGAGTTCTTCCATTTGGACTATGTAATGCACCAGCAACTTTTCAGAGGGCTGTTATAGGAATATTTTCTAATATGCTGAATGACTCTATGGAAATATTTATGGATGATTTTATTCCTTATGGTGTGTCTTTTGAAGATGCATTACAAAATCTTGAGAAGGTAATTAAACGTTGTATACAAGCTCACCTCTCCCTAAGTACTGAAAAATGTCATATGATGATGAGTGAAGGAGTAGTGCTTGGACATTTTATTTCATCTCGCCTCTGCATTTGACTCAAGTTAGTAGCTATGGGAGGCTTGGCTATCAGACATGAGCCTGGCTCGATAACTCTTCTCGAATTATTTCCGGAGGCTTACCAAATTTTTCAGCAGGCAGGTTGGATTACATATTTCGAAAGGCTAGGAGAATTTGATCCTCAGCAAGTTTTAGAGTTTGCACAGAATTTTCAGGAAGATCACTCCATAGTCCAAGGGGTCCGAATTTCGGTCACAGAGGAAGATATAGCACAAGTTTCAGGGTTGCCGGTCACAGGTGCTCGCTGGTTTAGTAGGAAACAAGTCATTTTAAATGCACAGTAGGACTTCCTTCTTCCAGAGGAACATGTTGAGATTAAAGGCCGTGGCATAAGTTTGCATTCATTACCTCGCCCATGGCCAACAGTAGCTGAATTCATCAAGCACTATTTGACTTGCGAGGGGCGTTACTAGGTAGTTTATCAACATGAATTTATTTTAATGGGTCATTTGCGGCATGGTCGATTAGTCAACATTCCTTATTATCTGCTTGGATGTATTAAAAACATGTCATATTACTGTAGACGGGTAAGATTCCCATTACTGTCCCTTACCCATCATCGCTTATGTCAATTATTAATTCACTGGGGTTTTGCTCAGCAAAACCCCCCTCTAAATAACCCACCCCTACTCCTCCAACAAGCCCCTGAAATTCCCCAAGAAACCCCCGAAAGCTCTTATGAACGGAAACTGGAAGATATTCTTGATCCTCCATTGATTCCATCGTTAGAACCAATTTATTTGACCCCAAGTTCATCCCATTTAGCAGAGTCATCCCATTCCACTGTCCACATTTCTAGCGATGACTCTCAAGCTGAAACACCCCCATCACCCCCTACTCATAAAAGAAAGAGACGAATTGCAACAGTCTCTGTCTCAAAAAGGAAAACAAGGGCCACATCCCAATCTGTCACTTCTTCCGATAGCCTTTCCCCTACAAAAGAATCTTCTCATAAAAAGAAAAGGAAAGTCACTGATTTTTCTGCTTTCCTACCTAGGAGAAAAATGAAAACGACTGTTGAATCTGAAGTCACTCCCATTTTCCCTAACCCTGCATTTATCTTGTTAAAACTTCAATCCTCATCACCATTCCAAATCCCTGAATCATTACCCGTCTCGTCTGTCACGAACAGTTGCACATGTTCTCTTGCTAGATGAGTGATTACTCACTGGTAACGAACAGGGGGGCTGGCCGAGTGAAAAAATCAAACACCAAGCATGATAATATAAGGAAACTAGCTGTAGCTGAAACACAAGAACCAACTACAGCTGTGGATCAGCAATCAACTCCAGCAAAAGAATCCAACACATAGGGTTCACTCACCATGGCATCTTTATTGGAGGAAAATGAATTTTTGAAGTAAGAATTAGAGGCCTATAAAAAAGAGTTGGTAATGGAAAGGGAAGCCTTTGATAAAGAATTAAATCTCTACATGTTGGCACATACAACATCAGTACAAAAGAATGACCCATGTAAAGAATACATGTGCCATGAATGTGGAAACATTTACCAACAGGCTGGATACAAAATAGTCAAAGTCCCAGTGCCTGAGGCATCCACATCAGTTGCAGTCAAAGAAGAACGCCCTACTGCGACACAAGAACCAGTAGGGCCTTTAAAAAGTCTGGAAAAAGAAACCAAGCCACAGATATCCAGCCCTGCATTAGTTAACTCAGCTACTCAGACTATGCCTCAACCCAGTACTTATAATGCCGGGACACAGACTCCACCATGGAAAGAATTGGAAATAATGAATAAGTGGAAGAAGCAGTATGCTGTTGATCAAGATAAAATGTTACAACAGCATAAGTTGGCCTGGCAGAATCAGATGTATGCCAACTGGGATAACTGGGAGCAGACACTTCAACAACTTAAGGATTCCAAGAAAGAAATCAAGGAGTTAAAAGACAAACTGGTCCTGATGTTTTCATTAGTACAAAAATTGTTAGCCACCAGGAAACCTTCCTTGAATTATTCTCTGTTCCTTTCTGAACACCTTGTTTATTTTCAGTTGAAAGCAATTAAGGATGGGAGACCTCATGAGTTGCTCACAACCGAAGAATTTGTCAAAACATTTGCTGAGGCCCCCACTAGTGATCAGTATTTGTTATGTGAACTTTATCTTCATAATGAGGCTATGCCTGACAATAGAGAGGTCAACTTGAATCCAATTGTTGGTGATATACAAATTAGGGAATTTGTTTCATTTCTTGCCAATCAAATCACATGGCAAACTTCTTTTATCGCAAGTAGGCATAATGAGGATAATCGCCTCCTTTGGATAAGACCGGAACCTTCAAACCCGGCCATTTTTGTAGCATAATATCATCGATTTTTGCAGAAGCCAGGAATTCGCAGGAACATACAACAATTGCAAGCCTCAATACTCCTAAAGTGTCATCAGTTAATCAGAGTCAAAGAGACTGCTGCCTTGAAGGCCAACACCATATTCTGGCAACATTCCTATAAGGAAAGACAAGAGTATAATCCTTTTAGCCCTGATAATCTTCAAACTGCACTATCCAGGGTACCAAACTATATCAGATGCATTCAACAATGTGCCGAGAATTGGATTGGTTATCATTTTCACTTCCCTGTCTTATGGATTCCGGTAGAACGATATCAGCCTCACTACAAATTGGCTAACAGGGACAAGGCAGTAGCATGGCAGAAACTGCAGAGTAACCAGGGATTCATATCTTCGACAAAGGCCACCTTCCATAGTTATTGCTTGAGTAACTTGCATGCAAAGAGTCAGTACTCAGATTCTGACTCGGACTAAAAGTTGCCTGAGGACATGCAACCCTTTCAGCTGGGGGGGATGTTAGGACCTCACAATGTACCATTTTGACCATACATTTTGACACCACTTTACTCTTTATAACCATATTTAAAAAGGTTACATTATCATTTCCATCCATTTTATCCAAAGGTATATGAAATCCTTCTCTTTACTATATATTTAATTTGTTTTACATATAATTCCACATTACTCTTATATTTCATCATTAATCGAAGGAAGATAGTTGCTAACACGAGTCTAAAAGATCACAGATAATTTATGATAAGGAACGTGCTGTTGCTGAAACAGTCAGCCCGTTGCTGAAACAGTCGACTCCGTTGCTGAAACAGTCAGCGGGCACGCAAATTATGTCACTACTCGTGATTTGCGATTTCGAAAGAGTATTTCAGGAATGATGAAAACAAGACGAATACAAGCAAGGAAAGTTGTTACACGGATTGTTCTGAAGCCAGTATTTTTTTTGTATCTGTTGTAACAATATTTTTCTATGGAACAATAGAAAGACCCTGTTTTAAGATAGAAGAACAAATTTGGATAAAAATAGGATTTCTCTGATGTAACGGTAATAGATGTCTCCTCTTTAAAAAGAGGAGTCATCATCATTAGAAGGGGAGTTAGAGACTACAGGAGAGACATTATTTTCTGTGTCGGAAAGGAGCAAGGCTCCATTGTAATGTATCATTCCTTTTTGATAGATGAATAAAAGGTTCCTTTTGAGCGCTTCAATTTAAACTCTTTCCTCTAGGGAATATTGTGAGAAGGAAAGGGCCCGCCTTCATCACAAGATTCACCCGATTGCTCCTGTAGTTTGTTAACTTCTTTATGTTATTCGCACCTTAATTTAACTTTGTTTGCTGAAGAATCATTTATACAGTTATGTATTTCTTATCAAGCACTCTGTTTTCTTTAACGCTGCATTAGCTTTACACCATTCATTCTTAAGAAGCCAAGAGCTATTCTTTTCTGTTATTTGTGTGAATGTGTGATTGATATAGGGAGACAAGTGCTGAAGATTCCTGTTTGGAGGAATAGTGCCCTGCTCTCCTTAGGTTGATTCTCTTTTTCTGCAGTGTGATTGATATCAGGAAACAGGTGCTGAAGATTCCTGTTCATGGGAATAGGGTCTTGTTTTCCCTTGGATTGATATTTTTCCCACATTGTGATTAGTGTCAGGCAACAGGTGCTGAAGATTCCTGTTTGGAGGAATAGGGTCCTGTTCCCTGTTATGGTTGATTGATTTCCTTTTCTGCAGGGTGATTCCCTTTCATTATATTTTCCTAGAATTCTTTTAATGAAAGACTGCAATAGAGGAATTGCTTCTGCTGTAACACAAGTAGGCTTCAGCTTTGTTAAAATGGGGTGTGAATAGTTAGATTTGTATGATTGATAATTGTGTGACTTCTACTACAACATTTCCTTGCTTTTGGAATTGAGCATATCCAGTGCGTGATTGTCTTTGGAATAAACAGACCTTCTCGGGTTGACAATTTATGTGGTGCTTGAATTGTTAAAGAAATTAAAGAGACCAAAAATGGAGTCAAAATAGTTTCAGTAAACCAATAAATCTACTTCACATGGAAGTTGAGGCATATCAGAGTTTTAGTCAAGAGATAAACACATGTGAAACTGTAAAAAACACAGTCAGTTCATTTATATAGGAAGTTAGAGCATCAAAATATGAATTCTGAGTAATATAGACAAACTCCACTACAATGGGATAATAAAGAGATGCAAATAGAATAAGAACACACTAAAAATCCTTCTGAATCTCAAGTTGGTTAAGTATAAATCTCCTGTATTAGCTGAAAACCAGTCAATTACAATAAACACAGTCTTTTGCCAAAAATGTCCAACCCTTTACAAATTCGACCTCTTGGTCTTTAATAGACCCCTTACCACATCAGATCATCTCCCCTTAGGCTAGATACATCGAAATTCTTACTACTGACACCTTTCATAACCATAAGACATGGAATTTATTACAAAAAGACACCTATGCTACTTAACAATCCTATTACAAATAGGACTCAAACTCCTTATCATTATCTATAAGAACCTTATATTATTTGAAATTACATCATTTTCCAAGTGTATCGTCACATGGTCAAATTTGGATGATGGGCTTGAGCTCTTCATGACCACTTTGCTGACCTCCACAAAAGCAGGAAACCAAACCCTGTTTTTTAGGCATAAGATTCTTTTCCTTCTTTAAGCATTCTAACCATAATTTAAACTTTATTTCATGGTCCTTAGCTATTGGATATTAGCTTAACATGCATCATCACTCATCCCTAGGCTCTAGCTTTACAAAACCACTTCTGAACTTGTTTAAAAAGGTTGTAATATCTTGCGCTACGAAAACAAAGCAGTTTCGTAGCGCCCTTTGTAATGTTGCCATTTCAACCTTTATTCTTCAAAAACTTAACTCTTTCCACTTGTGTCATTTCAATCACCTTTTAGCACATATTTTACAACAATTTCAGCTCCTAAATCGTTCTTCAACCCCTTGAAAACTGATCAAAAAGAGCAGAAAAAGAAACTACAACAGTTTCGTAGTGCTTTTTTTCTTTTTTACACTAAATGCGCTACGAAACTTCTGAGTATGCAGATTCTTCAAAAATTTTCCAAGTGAAAACTGTGTTTGCCTCCAAAACTCAAAAAATAACCATTCTTCAGTATTTACAATTCATACAAACTGTAAACCCACTTCATTCTAATTTTCTTGAGGCATTCATTCTTCATTTGCAATACATCCTTGCTGATTTTTTCCTATTTTTTCCTGAAAAATAGGTCTTTGAACAGAGCCTATATCTCCTAATTCCTAATGTAGTTTTAGAAACTAAAGGAGGTGTTTGTAGGTCATTATTTCTTGAATAAAAATTTCTCTTGATTTTTTGAAACACATCTCCTGCTGTCCATAAACTGCATTTGAAAAACATGTGTAAAACATGAAAACTTTGTTTCTTAAAATAGAGCTTCAATGAAATCCTTGTATCGCTCAACTGATAACACCTGTGAGAAAATTGAGAGAGTTTTTTGTACCTGGGGCTGTGATGAAGACAAACCTCTTTGAGAATTCCAAAACACTTTTTCATTTGGCCAGAAAATGAACTTGAAGTTGACTGCTAAACAGTCATGTACAAGACAGTTTCGTAACAACAGTTTCGTAGTGCATTTTAATTTATCAATTTCTACCACCTCCTAATGAATTTGAAGAAACAGAGAGTGGTTTTTGTATTTAGGTTCGTTATGAAGAAATACTCTTTCATATTTCCAAAATTCGTTTTCATTTTCTCAGAAACCGCCTTTGAAGTTGACTTCTCAAAGTTAGAAAAACATAGTTTTGTTGTTTGTGCTATGAAACTATCAGTGCTTTCGTAGCGAAAAGTGACTTTTTTCAACGTGATGCACTATGAGTGGTTTCTTGGCTAATTGGAAAGTTTTGATACAAAAACTTTGGGAAATGAAATGAATCCTAAAATGATGAATGTTTGACATGAAAGAGCTTTAAAGAAGGTTTTATTGGAAACTTAGGATGAGATTTAAACTATTAAAAATCTAAAAACTTCCCCTGATCAAACCTAAATTGACTCATAAAACCCTATTTTGATCCATGAAATTTTGTAACCTTGTCAAAATGATGTTTTTAAATTTTTTGGGTGATAACACCTGCAACCTGATCTGTTGCAACTTGATCTGCTTCAACTTCTGTGGCCGCAACCTTCAAAACTGAAGTCGATGCTTTCAGCAAACTGGGGTCTAAGACATACTTGACCTGAGACTAAAAAAGCAACCTGAAACTGAAAACTAGAGACTTGCTCATAGTATTAAGATCTCATTTTCACACCTACCTTCCCAACCTATGATTCTAATCATTTTTCTTCCTTTTGGGGTGCATTTAGACTTGCAAACCCTGACCTCATTTTTCTTTTGAATCTCTAACCTATCACCTATCCCTTATTTCTCCTATTGGTTCAGATTAGGCTGTTGAACCAATGTCATTTTCTACCTACCTACTGATAAGCCAAGATTAAATGGTTTGGAAAATATTCATTTTCTAACCTATCCGCAGAAAATTCAAAATTTGTACAATCATGCTTAAGCTGTATGACTGCACAAAACGTTTTTCAATAGTAGTGGCATTTTAATTTGCAACACTTTCAGAAAAAATTATATACATCCTTGCTTATCAGACTAGGCTTATGGCCTTCACTTCGGGCTTCAACTTGGTCCAATGGATTACTAAAAATTGTAATGCTTTGGTAATTACAATGATGAAAGTCTTATCTGGGTTTTAGCAGAGATAGTGTTTTAGCATCCTACCATTGAAATGACCTCCAAACAGCTATGTTCCGTCCATTTATTGCAAGAAAAATGCATTGTATCCTCTGAAAGAATGAATAATGTATGGCCCTTTCCATAAGTTTTTAAATTTTCCATGCTTATCTTTATCCTCTTGCTTGGAGTCCAATTTCAACACTTTATCTCCTATTTTGAAATCATTGAATTTTTTCCTCTTGTCAAAAATATTCTTCATATTTTCTTGCATCACCTGGGTTATGTTGTGCACCTCTTCTCTGGACTGTTGTAGCTGAATGGTCTGGCTTATTATTCTTTGCACATCATTTTCTTCAACCTGCACTTCTTGAATGAGCTTCATGGCTGGCACTCCTAGGGATGTTGGGAAAACTACATCCATTCCATAGACTAACTGGTGTGGTGACATGCCAATTGATTTCTTGGTGGTCATTCTGTCAGCCCATAATGCATGTATCAGTTTGTTATGACAACATTTCTTATTGTCCTCCAACAACTTGTTGATGATATTGACTAGGCTCTTGTTGGAAGACTCAGCTAACCGATTGCCTTGAGGGTAATAAGCTATTGAATGCCCCAAAGAAATGTGATATATGTGGAAAAAGTCTATCATCTTCTTGGACTTAAAAGAAACAACATTATCTGTAATGATTTTCCTAGGAAAAACAAATCTGGACAGGATGTTGGTTCAAGGAATTTGATAATCACTGAGTCAGTAGCAATTCTGGAAGGGATGGCCTCTATCCATTTGGTAAAATAGTCTGTAGCAGTGAGGATCCATTTATGCTAGCCAAAGGAGGGAGGGTGGATTTCCCCAATGAAGTATAAACCCCATTGTTGGAAAGGAGCCTCAACGGAGATAGGTTGTAAAGGCAGGGCAACAACTTTATTTTTCCCTCAAAGATTTTGAATTTATGATAGGTGGCTACCATTTTGTTGGTGTCTGGGAAAAGGGTAGGCCAATAGAAACCAACTCTAAGGATCTTAATAGTAGTGGGTTTCCAGTAGGAATGACCTCCACAATCCCCTTCATGGAATTATTTTGTAACTCTATCTGCATATTCTTGAAGAAAACATTTATGCAATATTCCCCCAGAATCTTTCCAGCACAAAACATTTTCTAGGATGTATAATTTTATGGCCTTTAATTTCAATAATCTAATTTTTTTTTTGACAAACCAGGAGGAGAATTTAAATAAAACAAAACATATAGTATATCTGCGTACCAAGGAGAATTTAGGTATGCTTCCTCAATAGGTGGAGGCGCCAATTCCTCTTGCTCATCTAGTGAATGAATCATGTTATGTTACACATCATTTTGTCACCATGACATTTTAATTTCTATATGGGTTCATCAATACCTATATAATGCTCCCTTAGAAGTCTACAACCCTAAATTTCCTAAACCAAGTCCTGAATTTGGAGAAAAGCTTGTAAAAATCATAAAAACACTTGTACCACATTTTTCCTTAGCCTTATGTGCGACACCGCACCCTTTTTCTCTAAACACTGCGGAGCCGACCATACGTTTTCTTCATTAAAGGTGTGGACCCCTGTAAAAGGTAAATTGAAGGCGAAAGTAAATTCTAGAAGCCCAGTTGGTCGAATATTCTCCCAGCTGGAAGCTTCTAGAAGGCATTATCCAGTCGAAGCCTTACTCTCTCCAGTCATCATGAACATTCATTCCTTCATAAAAGGAGCCTATTCCTTGGTCTTTGGAATTTAATCCCTTGATAAGAGGACTCCATCCCTTCCATTTTGGAGCTGTAACCACTTTCCTTCTCCTATAAATTGAAGCTTTGGTTCAGTCTCAAGGGTACATGCTCATATACCCAAAACTTCTCTATTCAACTTTGTACTTGCTTTGTACTTGGTAGCTACGATAGAGAAGGGAATTGTTGAAGAAACATACTCTTTTGCTAGCTGTGAGAACGATTACATACTTGTAGTTAGGTTGGTTCAAAGAGTGGAAGGGCTTGTCAGACCAAAGGAAAATGCTTGTTCCGGACCCCCGAAAGGACCTGTACGACATCAAGGCGAACGCGGTTGTAAGAATCCTTCTTTTATTTAAAGATAATACAATTGGATCCTGTTTTATGAATAAGATGTTTATGTGTTTACTTGAATGACTTATTTCTTAAATTCCTTGATCATTAAGATAGATTTGTGATTTGTGAATTAGTATATGTTGCAGGTGCTTTTGATTCTCTTCCATGTTTTTGTTTGCAAATCTTGAAAAGTGACTGCTTGGAGCGACGGGAAAGAAGAATTCAACTAGCATTGGATCACAGGTAGGTCCTTTCTTCATCATAGAAAATTCTAAATTACATATAATCTAGAGAAAGTAGTTTACATTTGTCCTATTTTGTTAGGCGGATAAATCGTTCTTGCGGACAAGAAAGATCTCTCTAGTATCACAAGGATAGCTAGAAACAAGCAGAGCTTTGGTTCAGTCTCAAGGGTACATGCTCATATATGAAAAACTTATCTATTGATTTTGTATACACTTTTTACTTGCTTTGTACTTGGTAGCTACGATAGAGAAGGGAATTGCTGAAGAAACACACTCTTTTGCTAGCTGCGAGAACAATTACATACTTGTAGTTAGGCTGGTTCAAAGAGTGGAAGGGCTTGTTAGACCAAAGGAAAACGCTTGTTCCGGACCCTCGGAGGGACCAGTACGACATCGAGGCGAACACGGTTGTAAGAATCCTTCTTTTATTTAAAGATAATACAATTGGATCCTGTTTTCTCAATAATTTGTTTATGTGTTTACTTGAATGACTTATTTCTTAAATTCCTTGATCATTAAGATAGATTTGTGATTTGTGAATTAGTATATGTTGCAGGTGCTTTTGATTCTCTTCCATGTTTTTGTTTGCAGATCTTGAAAAGTGACTGCTTGGAGTGACGGGAAAGAAGAATTCAACTAGCATTGGATCACAGGTAGGTCCTTTCTTCATCATAGAAAATCTAAATTACATGTAATCTAGAGAAAGTAGTTTACATTTTTCCTGTTTGTTTCTAGCTATCCTTATGATACTAGGGAGATCTTTCTTGTCCGCAAGAACGATTTATCCGCCTAACATGTTAATATCCAGTGCTTGAAAATTTGTGTCAATCATTAATTTGGATAGTCCTTGTCCCTTGATTAGTTTGGTGGGCCTAATATCTAAATCATACTCCAAGATGACAGAAATCCACTTGCCTCTTTTATCATCTGGATCCTATTTTAGGATGTCTTTCACAATGGTATTGGGCACAAATGCAATGATGTGTGAATGCAGAATGTAGACTCTAAAATACTTGAGTGCCTTGATCAAGGCAAAAGCCTGTTTTTCCATAATATTATACTTCAAAGATGCATCTCTTAAAGCTTGGCTAAAATATGCTATGGGCTGCTCTTGCCCATCCTTATTCTTCTGCAGTAATACAACGATGATTGTGTGTATTGATGCAAAGGAGAAAATAATAAAGTCCTTGGTGAAATCAGGGCTGATCAAAACCGACGCCTGTATGATTGCTTGCTTTACCAAGTCGAAAGAATGTCTATCTTCTCTGGTCCATTTTACTCCTGAATCTTTCTTGAGCATGTTAGTGATATTCCTTGGGAG
The DNA here is from genome assembly GCA_034641835.2 of Pinus albicaulis. Taxonomy (NCBI): domain Eukaryota; kingdom Viridiplantae; phylum Streptophyta; class Pinopsida; order Pinales; family Pinaceae; genus Pinus; species Pinus albicaulis. Next base: position 1,207,118,219 of record CM076579.1, read on the forward strand.
TTCTGCGAGGATTGGTATAAACCTCCTCAAAAAGTTTATCTTTCCAATGAAGGATTGTAGCTCCTTGATGTTTCTAGGATGGCTAATTTAAAGGATACCCTCAATCCGGCTGGGGTCAATCTTGATCCCTTCTTCGGATATGATGTGGCCTAGAAGCTTTCCTTCTTCAATACCAAATAATGATTTCTTAGGATTTAGAGATAGGCCAAACTTTCTGCATTTCTCAAACACTCTTCTCAAATGGGCCAAATGCTCTTCCTTGGTCTTTGAATATATTGTAATATCATCAAGATATATCATGATGAAGAGACCAATTTATTCTGAAAAATTAATATCCATTGCTCTTTGAAAAGTGGCACCAGCGTTTATTAATCCAAAGGGAAATTTTACATACATGAAGGTTCCCCATGGGGTGGTAAAATTTGTTTTGTGTTGATCATATGGGTGTACGAGCACTTGATTTTACCCTGAAAAACCATCTAGAGGAGAGATTCTTTTAGATCCCACTATCTTTTGTAATATGTGGTCCATCGTTGGCAAAGGGTAGTTGTCCTTGAGAGGTGCCTTGTTCAGATTTCTGAAGTCAATGCAAATCCTAATCTCACATGTCTTATTTCTTACCGATACAAGATTGAAAACCCATTTAGAGTAATTGATTGGGACTATTATCTTGACATCATACATTTTCTTGATCTCCATATCCACCAGAGGCATTTGGATAGGATTTATCCTGCGTATTTTCTGTTTGAAAGGCTTCTGGTTCTCCTTAAGTGGAACTTTGTGCTGGATAATATCTGTATCATAAGCTTTCGGGTTTTCATAACTCCATGTAAACACATTAATAAACTCTTTGAAAAAAGTGATGTAATTCTGTTTTATGGCTGCAGGCAGTGTTTTTGACAACTTTACCACCTTGGGCTCCTGCTCGCTACCTAGATTGCATTCTTTGATATTTGCTTCTGGAGATTCCAATTTTGTTTTCTTAGCCACATCATTGAAATCAAATAGCTCCTCAAGAGGGACCAGTCCTCTCGGCAGGGTGTTGTCCCTGAATTGCAGTACTTAAAATTCTTCCTTTTTTGGATCTTCATGTGCCTCTGTCCTATTCTTATCTTCATTTGCTAAAAAATTAACATCAGAATGGTGCGGGGGCTCCTCCCTACATGTTTTCTCTCTAATGGAAAAGTCTTCTTCACAGTCTCAGTCCAAATCGGAATCTTAAAACTCACCCTTAGATTGGAGGAAATTCTCAATCTGTTTGTCATCTTCAAAGACTTGCCAATATCTCATATTGTTAGAGACTGCTGGGTGGTGTTTAACTTACACTGTATATTGTTTGTTGGGGTGGGGTAATTGACAAGGGCTGGCTGAAAATGCTAACCCATTATCCAGGAAATTCTGATTCCTTGGAACTGTAGCAAGGTCATATTCTTCAAATGTTTTCAAGATGTCAAGGGCAACATTCATGTATGCTCTCAATCTGGGATGCTTGACTGAATATTCTCCCATGATTTTCTTAATGAACAGCTCAGACTCCCCATGGACAAATATTATTTTGGCTCCTATTTTATTGAGCAATTTTAAACCCAAAAGGAGTGACTCGTACTCTGTTATATTGTTGGTACACTAAAAGTTTAGCTTGTAAGAATTCCCTTCTACGTAGTTATTTTTAGTATTTCATATCCACACACCTACCCTGGAGCCTGCTTTGCCACACAAACCATCAAAGTCATGTTCCAAAAGGGTTCATTTTCAGAATTTTGTTGCACAATTTCCATTTGGACTAATTGCTCTTTCTTATGGTCTTCTTCTTCTTCAGTTACTTGTTCATCAATATTTACATCATTATAAAGAATAAATGAATCAAGGTTAGAGTGAACAGAGTACAAGGGGTAATTATGAGGCTTCTTCAGGCTGCTCACCATTTATTTCATTAGAGTCTCCCTATACAACCTCCTTTTTTGGCCAAAAATTGGTATGGTAGCATAAGTCATATCCATTTGGAGAGTGCCTGAAAGCTTGGCTCACCATGTGCATGATAAAAGCATACCATATTTAGGAGGGATGTTGGCCACCATGATGTCCATCACTAGAATCTTGGCTAGTATCTGGGCTAATGTAATACAAAGATCCTTGATGAGGCCCAAACATTTAACTTTGCTGGAGTCAAAAGAGTACAGGTCTTTGTAGGGTCTAGTTATTTCAAGGCCAAGTTTCTCCATAACAGCCTTTGGCATGAGATTATGAGATGCACCTAATTCTATCATGGCATTATAGATAATTTTATCATGAATATTCAAACTGAGATAAAATGGGGGAACACCTCCCTCTTGGAATTTGGCCTCTACTTTTGGCCCAAAAAAAAGTTCAGGTTTGTCATCATTTAGATTGACTGTATCAGTGATTTATCCTATGTTCAATGCTTTTAGGATTTGGGACCTATATACATCTTGGTTCACCAATTCAGTGAGAGGGACAAAGATTTTTATTTTGGCAATTTCATTCTCAATACTGGATGGTGTCTGTCTCTTTGGCAGATTAGAATCGATTTTCTCAAGCACTATTTTTGCAGCCATTTGAGATTGTGGAATTGTATTAGGAATATCAACTGGAAAAATTTTGCTAGGGTTGACTGCTGGTCTGCTAGTGCTTCTTTCTAGATCATTATTTCCAGTTATTTTAATAATTCTCTTTGAATTCTCTGTTGCTTTCTTGGGATCAACTTCAAGGACCTTAGCAGCCAATTTTTCAGAATTATTTCTCTTGGGGATATCTGGATTTTTCTTGCTTCATAGGCTATATTGTCTATGCACCTCCATGATGGCATTCTTGAATCCTTGTGTATAATCTTCAGATTCTTCAAATTCTACTGCAGTTTGAGTTGAAGAAAATACATCGTGTTCTTCTTCGGTGAGAAAAACATTATCTTCATCATTATTTCCCATCAGACTAATTTTACTTTCCTCTGGCTCCTCAACCACCCCCTTATCCTGATCAACATAATTTTCTTGGAATGGAGGCCTAATTTGTTGGTCAGGTCCTCTCTGCTCTCTTTGTCTTATTTGAGGGGGGTTTCTTCTAAAGTTTTGGTTTCTATTTTGAGGAGCTGGTTGATTTCCCCTAGTGAAAAATCTCTCATTCAAGTTGATTCTCTCCATCATTCCCTACATTTTTCTCATCAGACTATCGATCTTCGCATCAGAAGTGGAAGATATCGGCTCTTCCTTAATCATGACTCTTTTCTCACTTCTCATTCTAGCCATTTTTGCAATCAGATTTTCTTCCACACCTACATCACTCCTTTGTATCTCTTCCAGTGTATCTGGATCTTTTTCTCTCAGCTGATAAGCCATCTCTGGGCTGAAACCATCTAAAAATTTCATTAGGGCTAAGCCTTGTCGGGGTTTCATGTGAGGATGGAGGGCATTGTATATGTTGTTGAATCTAGTGTAGCAATCTTGGACACTCTCTCCAGTGTTTCTCTTGATGTTTTCATATCCTGACATGATTTGGAGAGGATTCTTCTTAACCTCCTATTTATTTATGAACAACCGGTGAAGGGCAGGGAGGTCATGGACACTATTAGGGGTTAAGCCTTTGAACCATTTTTTTACTTCTCCCCCTAAAATTTGGGCAAACATTCTCATTTGGATAGTTTCTTCCTCTATCTCTTGGTAGTCAAAAGAATCATTCATCTTTTCCACATGTTGTTGAGCAGTTTCAGGACCAGTTCCATCAAAATGTGGGATTTTGGATTGATAATCTTGTGGCATAGTCACCATAGGTTATGGTAGCACTAATGGAGCATACCAGGCTGCCATGATTGGTGGTGGGGGAACCAAAGGAGGATTGATAAGAGGAAGGTTTACCAAGGAGGGTAGGGTGTTAAAAGGAGGAAGGTGGACAATGGGTGTATGAGTGGGGATTTGGGCACTCTGGGGTGAAAGGTTTGAGGGAAAGGTAGGAGCTGAAGCTACACTTGAGTAATTGGGTTGAGGATGAGAAAACTTGGAAACAACAGAAGGAGTTGCTGCAGTTAGAGTGGATAATTCTACAGACTATTGAAGACAGGCATCATCAATAGTTGAGATGAGCTTTGTTACAAGAATTTGAAGGGAGTCAAAGTGTTGGAGAAGCTGAAGTTTAGTTTGATTGGAGGTAGAGGCTTCCCCAAATGAATTTTTCTGTAAGATGGTTGGATCAAAAGCTGCCTGGGCTATCCAATTTTGAGATTTGGTCCTGAACAAGCTCTGTTCAATGTGTAAGTCGAACTGGATATCCTGCAAGGTTGCAATGTTTTAAGGAAGGGGACTTGCTTTGTGAAGAGGCCTGCTAATAGTTAGATTTTTAGATCTGGGAGTTTTTCTTAAGATTTTCTCTGGATTGTCGACTATTGCAGGGGGGTTTTGGGTCAGGATGGGATCTAGTGAAGATTCTTCTAGAAGCTAGAATTCAGACCCAAGGCACAAACAGGTTGAATATTTTTCAAATAGAAATATGTAGTAATTACTTAAAACACACAATATTTCGACTGGGGTTTCTGAGTTCAGATGAAATATTAAGATTCTCAATAATTCCCCAATATGGTCGCCATTATGTTATCACTCTATAATTTAGAATATTGGAAAAAATAAACCATAAAGCACAACATCAAACCACTTTGGAGTCTAGGACCTAGCCTTCCTAGACTCAGAGAGGGATCTCTCTGTTTTATGATTTAAATCGATTTAACTTGCTGGTTATAAGTACTGATATTAGGCTAGTTACAGTGATGGGGGTTATTTGTTTGATTGATTGTGTGGTTGGATAGATAGGGTTGCAGAGGCTATTCCATTGGGCGATGGAGTCAAAAATTGGAATGGCACGTCAAAATCAAGAGAAAACGGCAGGGCAAGCTAAATGTGCGAAATGGATTATAACAGCTGTATGAATTAGGAGGTGGAAGAAATTGTAAGGTTCAATAGTCGCTAAAGAGAAATTAAGAATTATTTAATTGGACTTCAGCAGAAAACATTTAGATTGTAAATGTAGACAAAATTAAGGTGCTCTGACAGCAAATCTTAATCTAAAATTTCTGATTCACAAATAGATGAGCAGATACACAGGAGAGAAAATGATGGAAACATTTAAACAAAGAAGAAACACATCACCATTTTAACACAACTCAAGAATCCTGTAACCGATATTTGATTATCAATGTCTAGCTCCAAAATTACAGTGCTCCAATAGTAGTTCTTACAATACATATGCTAAAATATCCAACCCCTGCTAATGAGAATTCTAGCAGTATTTAACTAACAATCAAGTCGGTTGCCCTAATATTCTTTGGGAAACTACCTTAATTACAAACAAACTAAAAATATACAAGTGTGGCCATGCAAGGCATGAATAAAGAAAATCTTTGACGAATACCGCCTGTAGAATTTATTATGGTAACTCCTCAAGAATGAAAAACTTAGGTGGCTCTTCATGAATCAACAAAGTGTCTTGGAGGCGGCTTTGATTGTTTCGAAGAGGTAACCAATGGAGGCTTTGAAATATAGCTCTGTTTTTCAGAAAAATAGCATTTAGTAATTAATCTGGTGCAGTGCTGGCTACTTCTCATTGATTGGTGTCGGTGCTATTGTGTTCTACTGCCCCTTTAGTCTCTGCTGTTTGATCTCTACATAAATGCCTGACACAACTTTTACCATATTTTTCTCTGTGATGTTCAACCTCGCCTTGACATTTTCTCCTTTATCAAGTCCTACCCAGGTCCTCCTTCCATGCATAGCCTATTTCCTCATAAATGACACACAAACCTTATATGCTTGGTTGTGGAGGGATGGCGGTTTGTGGATGTGGCACAAAAACATTGGTAGTGGTCAAATGAATACGGAGGGAGTTTGGAGGCGAGAAAAAACAACTTTTCAGAGGGGAGCTAAGGTGGTAAGAAGTAATATAGAAGGGGGGTGCGAAATGAGGAGGGGAAGACATGTGGAGGAGTGGGCGGTATTGGATACCCCCCATTTAAGACCCCCCCCCCCCCAACCATGGTTAAAGTTCAAAAACTGTGGGGGTCGCGAAAAGCGTTAAGGGTTGTCATATATGGAGATGAGGAGTAGGGGAGGCAGAAAGGTGGAGGGTGATTAGTGTTGGAATGACATGGAAAGGAGGTGGGCCCACCCATATTCCGTAGATCACAATGTTTTGTTAAGAGCAGCGGGAGGTAAGTTCTAATATTTGCGAAGTGTGAAGTGCAAGGAAGAGGAGGTGATGTGGAGGGAGGAAGTGGGATCGTGACCACAATGCACATCACAATGTATAGCATTTATTTATAAGTTGTGGGGGTTAACCTTTAAATTTTGCGAAATGCAGGGAAGAGCGACCCACTGGCTATGCGGTAGAGTTTACGAATCGCCAGAAAGTTTAAAGCGGTAAGTATTATCGAATTTGTATGATATTCATATGTATTGCAACGACTTATGAAGGGGAGGTGGAGGTGGGGCTGACTTGTCGCATCGCAAATAAAAATAGATATGTTGCGGGCACTCAAAATGGTAAGTTGGATGCAATGCGATATCACAAAATCGGCGATTGCATATTTTAAAATTTATTCCAATTCAAAACACTTAAAAACTATGAAATACGACGAGGGCCCTGTTGAGCCCCAAAGATGTCCTTCTCTGTCACCACATTTCACTTCATTTCCCTTGTTCTTTATCAATTATAGGCTTAAATTATCAATAAGATTGATTAGGATTACTTTAAGAATGAATACAATGACTAACTTGCTATGTTTTCATGATCTTGTTGTTGTAGTAATTTTTGACTAGATTCGGCTACAGAATACAGGCATTCCGTAGCCAGTCGTATGTTCTGCAGCTATCCTTATGTTTACGTAGGTTCCAGGTGTCATGGCAAGGAAAAATGCATATGGGTGAAATCCACATCACTTCCCTATCATGTGTTTCTCTCCACGAAGTCCGAGTTAAAGTCTCCAAGTGGTTATGCACGTAGAAGAGATTAAAACTAAGAGGTTGTTTCCTATCCAGACACGGACTCTACAGATGTCCGCAGTAAAGCACAAGACTGTCAATAAGAGTTTTAATTTGATTAGAAATGGGAAAGACATTTATCCATGTTTTTCTCAAAGGTTAGTTATGTAATTTCATTATAAGTATGACTCGGGAGACCGAGGAACGGTTGGTTAGATGCTGGTTAGATTTTGGTTAGATTTTGTTTTCGTTGCTAGATCTCAGAATACTCTGTTTTGAAGAATTTCTCTTTTAATGAAAGAAGCATCATTTCATTGCACGAGCTGAGTCAATCTTGAGTAAATTTGCGTGCTACTCCGGTGGTAGAGGGCCCCTACTGCCCGAGGAGCTTTTGTTCATATGATTTAGATAAGTAACTCTCGTTTCATTCCTAGCTTAATTAATTTTCTGAACTCTGCGTTTTTATATTCATTTGTATTGAATGCTACAGTTTAGTCTCGTTCTTATGTACTATTCCAAAATACCACTAATATCAAATGAGTTGCAACTGTATTATTTTAGGAGTTATTTTTACATTTTTGTGCTCAATTACACCAGTTGTTGCAGCTAGCCTTGTTCTCATTAATCTCCTCCAAGATATTACTAACTCTGGATAAGACATAGTTGTGGTGTTTCAGAGCTCACTGTGCTTTGTTTAACTTTATGTTTTATGTCTAGTTGCATTGAATGATACAGCCAGACTCGTTTTACAAACTATTCCAAAAAATCACTCATCTTGAACGAGACAGGGTTGTGGTATTTCATAGAACTAGTTGCATTTTAGTTTAATTGAAATACTTCGGAGGTAGATGTCATTCTAGTTTAATTCTGTCACTATATTTCAAGTTTGATAATGGTACTCTGGCTCAACTCTGTTCACTGGATTTCAAGTTAGATTAGTGGCATTCTAAGTTCAGTTCCAGTTCACTGTAGTTTAAGTTAGATTAATGGCATTCTAGTTTAGTTGTGGTCACTGTGTTTCAAGTTTGATCAATTGCATTTTAGTCCAGTGTTATCCATTGTTGTCTAAGTTTTATCAACTGTCAAAACTCAACTTCACGGCCTTCATTATTTACAAATTATTCTTGTTCTAACTTTCTATTAATGTATCATTACATGGACAGGAATTAGTGATATCAGTTTAAGGTCTTGATTGTCTTGCAATCTTTTGCAAATTCACAAATAAGCCTTTTTCCCAAAACTATTCTAGAAAATCTCTAATTTTCGAATAAGGCTTAGTATTGACAAGTTGAGCTACATAATAGATTAATTTTAGTATTAAGAGTAGAAATCTTATTGAACTACAAATAATCTTTTCCAATTGTGTTCCAATAAACTTCTATCCATGGTTAAGATTCTTTGTAATTTTGTAGGATGATTGTTGACTTAGGAGAACCTCAATTGCACTAAAAACTTGTCCTTTTTGTTGGAAATATGATGCAGGATGTTGTCCTTGATGGCAACCCACTGAATGAAGATGAAGACATTTGACTGTTGACATGTGTTGTCCTTGATGGCAATCCACCTGATGAAGTTATGCTTGACTTGATGGACTTAGTAAATGATGTAAATCTGATGTGATATGATGTTTGTTGACAATATGATGCTAAGTGTTGTCCTTGAAAGGCAACCCACTTGATGAAGGAAATATGATGTATCTACAGTGTGAACAGAAGGCAATGAAGAAAGGAATTCATCATGTGCTAATTCTATGATGAAAAAGAGTATGTCTCTAGGTATACGCGGATTGGTCTAGGGGAAGTCGCGTATGCACGTGGAAAGGAACGTTCCAAGTCGCGTATGGGCAAAAGCGCTCAAAAAGTGCAAAACCAAGGGTAACCACCATGGTATTGACCCATTGTATTGGGTAGTGATCCGCCTAATTGACCCCGTCCAGGTAGTTTTTGGCTTATGGTATTGTTTTGGTCCATGGTATTGAAAAAGGGGCTCATGGTATTGAAAAACGATAAACCTATATAAGGAGATGAAATTCATTATGCAAATCATGAGTGTGGGTGCAAGATGTCTGAGCTTGAATGAATACTTCTCTCTGAAGTAAATCTGAATGGAAGGGTTTCACTTGAAGACAAATCTGAAGGTATGATGCACCAATGATGAAGAAGGGGATCTAGATCTGAAATGCACTTGTATTTGCTAGATCTGATTATGGAAGGCTTAGATCTGTGATGAGGCGAACATCTAGGCGAACATCTGTCTGAAGTAAAGGGTTGAATCTGAGCTGAATGTCTGATCTGATGAAGTATGCTGCTCTGTAATGATTGAAGATCTATACGCTACTTCGTCGTGGAGGAAGCGCGTATATACGCAGCTTCGCTGAAGAAAAAGAGCGTATGCGCAATAAAATATACACTGAGGTATACGCTGGTTTGTGTGGACGGAAGCGCGTATATACGTGACATCAGTAAAGGGAAAGCGCGTATGCAAACTAGGGTTTGCTGAAGCAAGGGGTATGAAATATCTGATCTGTTCTGCTGTGTTTCTGCTATCTGATCTGTATTGATATGTATCTGTTGGTGATGTATGTGTGTGCTTAAAAGTATGGAAAGGGTCCAGTGTGAAAATTGATGAAACGTGGTCCAAGGTGGTGCTGAGGGTTGTAGCCTTCAGTCAGGGGGTCGTAGCTCCCTTCCAGGTGAGGCTGGTAAACGAGATCGGGGGTCGTAGCTCCCTTCCAGGAGAGGCTGGTAAACGAGTCAGGGGGTTGGAGCTCCCTTCCAGGAGAGGCTGGTAAACGAGCGCAGGTGGGTGCCTGTGTGCTGGTCAAGTCTGCGCTAGCACATATGTTGTAAGATGTTTTCTCTATAATAAAATATTGAAGGCTGAGCAACTGCAGCGGTGGTTTTCTCCCGACTTGGGTTTCCACCTAAAATTCCTGGTGTTCATGTGTGATGCTTTGTGTGATGGTTTATTCTGTTCTTTCTGCACATGTTTACTGTTCATTGAATATCTGATGAATAAATAAGGGAATGAATTAAGTGAAGAATTAATGACATAATTAGTTCTCTGAGTATACACGATTTTAATAAAGGGTATCCGCGTATATACGCTAGTATGCTTCAGGAAAGTAGCGTATGGGTTTTGAAGTAAAATTTTTGAATATGCTGTAAATACTGATTCACCCCCCCCCCTCTCAGTATTTTTTCCAACAATTGGTATCAGAGGGTGGTCCTTCTGCAGAAGCTTGATCGCTTGAAGGAGATCCGTCACAATGGGAAGTCAAGAAGGAGTGATGTCTATAAAGCCACCTCTATTCAATGGAAGCAATATGATTTTCTGGAAGGTACGAACAAAAGAATATCTGCAAAGTCTTGGTGCAGATGTATGGGCAATCGTGCAAGAAGGTTATCAATACCCGGAAAATATTCCTACTGATGCAGCTGAAAGAAAGAAGTATGAAATTAATGCCAAAGCAGTGAATGTCTTATTGGGAAGCATGTCTGAATCAGAATTTGCTAAAGTGATGCAGCTACATTCAGCAAAAGAAATATGGGACAAAATCATTCTAAGTTATGAAGGAGATACAAAGGTAAAAAGTGCAAAACTTCAAACTCTTAGAATTGAATATGAAAATTTGAAGATGCATAGTGATGAGAGTGTTGCCAGTTTCTTTCTTCGTCTGGATGATATTGTAAATCGAATGAGAAATTTGGGTGAAACCATAACTGATACTACTCTGGTGGAAAAGTTCTTAAGATCATTGACTTCTAAATTTGACTCTAAAGTTTCGGCTATTGAAGAAAGGCAAGATCTGCAAACTCTTACTATTGTTCAATTACATGGTACTCTGACTGCTTTTGAAATGAGACAAGGAGGTCCTTCTCAAATAAGAGAAGTTGCTTTTAAGGCATCTACAAGAGGAAAAGAAAAGGAATTTGTCAAAGAATCCAGCTATATATCCGATGAAGAAGAAGCGAATTTCGTGAGAAAGCTCCAACTAGGTACTGGAAGATTCAAAGGTAAGCTTCCCTTCAAATGTTTTGAGTGTGGAAAAGTTAGTCACTATGCTGCTAAATGTCCTTATAGAGAAAAGCATGGTAAAGAGAAACAATTTGAAAAGAGAAAGAGTTATTATGCAAAAGAAGATGATGATGAAGTGTCCAGTGAAGATGAAGAAGATTTTGACCATGATCTGAAAGTGCTCATGGCAAAGAAGCAAAAGAAGAAGGTTACTCAAGGAAAGGAGATACCTCAGAAATCGTGTATAGCAAAAATTGAAGAAGATGAAACAGATTCTGACGAAGCTCTACAAGTGCTCATGGCAAAGAAGAAAAAGAAGAAGGCTACTCGAAGCAAGGAAATATCTCAGAAAATAGAAGAAGATGAATCAGATAGTGATTGGGGTCATCCTTTGCATGATATTGGTGGTACAAACGATGATGAAATTTTTGAAAGTAGTATTCTGGAATTAGAGAAAGCTTTCAAGATCAAAGATGAAGAACAACAAAGAGCAATTGATAAGAAAGATTCTATCAACAAAGAGATGATATCTCAAATGAAAGAACAAATAGAAATGCTGAATGGACAAGTGGACAAGTATCAAAATCGTATTAAAGAACTAGAAGTAGAAATCAACGATCTAACTGCAGATCTCGGAAAATCAAGCAAGAAGAATGAAGGACTTGAATCTGCAATCATCTTTCTACAAACAGATCTTGAAGCATCAAATAATAAGAATGAAGAACCTCTGTCATTTGAAAAGGAAGGCCTTGAAGCAGAAATCATCTCTCTCAAAGAAGATCTGGAAAAATCAAATAAGAAGAATGAAGAGCTGCAACAAACATGTGAAGGAAATGAAGATTGGTTGAAAGAAGAGATTCTAAATCTGAAGGATCAAGTTGAAAATGGAAGAAGAAAAGAAGAAAGCATGACAAAGCAATGTCAAGCCTTGGAGGTTGAGGTAAACATTCTCAAAGGTAAATTAGAAGAAAAGGTTAAACTTTTGAGGTTTCATGATAGTACTAACATTTTTGACAATATTCTGAGTAATCAAAGGTGTCCTGCTATCAAACATGGTCTTGGTTTCCATGAAACTGTTAAAGGAGAATCTAGCTCACAAGGAAGTGCCAAAAATTCAGCAGATGTCAATGCAAAACCTGATGTGATGAAAGAAACAAAAGATCAACCAACAATCATGAATTCTCAAAGGAATTCATTCAAGAACGTTGAATGTTTTAAATGTCATAACTATGGGCATGTTGCAGCAAATTGCAGAAGCAGAACAATTCCGCCACAAATAAACAGGTACTCTGGAAGCTTCAAGGGATATTGTTTCTCATGTAACAAGTATGGACATAAAGCAGTTGATTGTAAAAGAAGGAAGATCAGAAATACTCATTATAACTCTTATTACTCTGGACACATAAGATGTTATTCTTGTAACAATTATGGACATGTAGAAAAGGAATGCAGGCTGAATAGATATGAGAAATTGGATAACTTCTAGCACACAAATAGAAAGTTTAAACAAATCTGGAAAAAGATGGAGGGATGGAATAAGAATCAATCTAGAGAAGAAAATGATACTTTTGTGGATGCTCTAGAATACAATGATTTTCTTGAAGAAAACACTCAATTCAAGGACCGATCAGAAACGTAGGGAATTCTGACCCTACTGCAGTCATCCGCTTCTGAAGCTGACTTCTCTGATTGACTGCAGGAATGATGTGGGATACATTATGAGATTTAGTAATGTATCGTCACAGGGGGAGCAATGTATGATGTCTCTCATGGTTGATTTGAATATTCTGGTTATGTTTACTTCTGACAGCGCATCTGATGTGGAAAGGACAGGTACAGGAGGTACAAACTCAGGAGGAAATGAAGGAAGATGAAAATTTTCTATGCTTCACTTTCCATACGCGGGTTATATTAACAAAAGTCGCGTATACACGCGAGTTTCTTCAGAAACAGTCACGTATGCATTGATGATAAGAGAATTTATCTGATAGCTGAAGATCTGGAGCAGAGGTCCAGGGGGAGCATCAGTCTGACTTCTGATGATTGCACTGTTAGCATCATTCTGGTTATACTCATGATAATGGAATGATACATGGGTTCTTGTGTTGAAGATTATGGATGAAGCCTGGTTGCTTTTTGATGAAGAGCATTCGTTGTTGAAATGAAAGTCTTATAATTCAGAGATGAGGACAGATCATGCAGAGATTGTTGCTGATGACTTGCTGTTGAAGGTGTTTTCAGATTGCACAAGCTAAGGAAGAGCACTGATTTAGGGGGAGCAGCAGGGTGAATACTAATGATTGTATTGTTGGCAATATGACTGCTTATTCTTTGGTTTTTGTGATACTCATGCTTAAATGATGATGACTTGGTACATGGTTTATTATGATGAGTTTTTGAGCCCTGGTTGCTGATAAGTATCTTTTGTACTCATACATGGATGAGTTGGATGTCATTTGATTCAGAAATAAATCATGCAGAGTTTGTTACTATGGTTGAGAGATCTTTCATGTTAAATCTTGAAGATCATGGTGATGTTGGACCACTTGGATGATTGCTTGACACCTATGTGAAGATATTGTTCTGATATGAGAATCCCTCTTGGAAAAATTGTATTGATGATGAAAAGAATCTGAAGGCTTGATTACTATTGTGCTGATGCTACAACCATTGGATGACACTTGAAGACACAACTACTTTGGCCTATCTGTCTGCCCTCACTTGTTCCAGGGAGGCATTTGATTTTCAAAAACTGAAGCTGAAGTTGTCTCAGTCTGTCAAAAGAACAAATCTACATTAATTTAGAAGATGGCATTGGGATACGCGGGTTTCCTGAAACACAGTCGCGTATATACGCTAGTTCCTGCACTGAAAACCGCGTATGTTTGGTTGCTGACAATTTTTGGTTGGTTCAGCTCTCTTCAGCACAGCTGCAGTGATGTTTGGTATCTCTGATACTGTTTGGTATCTCTGGTGGTGTTCCAGTTCTCATAAATCTGTTTCTAATGTTTTGATGAAGATGCCCTTATGATTTGTTGGTGAATATGTTCAGGATGCACAAACTAAGGGGGAGCCTTAGTCATATGAAAAAGATGCATGGATGCACAGATTCAGGGGGAGCATTAGCGTTGCTGAGTATAATGCATTGTTGGCATTATCATGGTTCTGTTATATGATCTCTCTTGAGGTCTTCTTGGTATTGGTCATGAAAAGTCATATTTGTAGTTTGATGAAAAGGTCTTGTTGAGACTCATGTTGTAAAATTGTAATATTCAGTCATGTAAGGACTTGTCAATTTTGTAAACCCACTTGGTTGGGTAGCTGAGTCAAATTTTGTAAACCCACTTGGTTGGGTAGTTGAGTCTCATATGTAAATCCACTTGGATGGATAATTGATGTAAGTATGAGTCTTTGGTGATAGGAAGTTCATAGAGTCATGTACTTCATTAACAAATATGTTTTGAAGATTCAGCATGAACTCAGAGGGAGCTTGGCTACTTCAGCACATATCAGATCTGCAGAATGTTTCATGAGGAGAAAAGGGGGTGAGAGTGTTGGTTTTGATCCGCCCGTTGCCCTTGATGTCAAAGGGGGAGAGTGTGTTGGTTTTGATCCGCTGGTTTTGATCCGCCCTTTGCCCTTGATGTCAAAGGGGGAGAGTGACATGGTGTTTGAATGATGCCAAAAATGGAGAGAGTGACATGGTAAAAATGGGGAGAGTGACATGGTATCATTGTATTCTTAATGTACTTATCTGTTGTGGTAACCAAACACCATCGTGGTTGCCATCAAGTCCAAAGGGGGAGATTGTTGGAAATATGATGCAGAGTGTTGTCCTTGATGGCAACCCACTGAATGAAGATGAAGACATGCGACTGTTGACATGTGTTGTCCTTGATGGCAATCCACTTGATGAAGTTATTCTTGACTTGATGGACTTGGTAAATGATGTAAATCTGATGTGATATGATGTTTGTTGACAATATGATGCTGAGTGTTGTCCTTGAAAGACAACCCACTTGATGAAGATAATGGCAACTTATGTGATGAAGCTGTGCTTGATAGAATATGTTCCTGATGAAGGAAATCTGATGTATCTGCAGTAAGAACAGAAGGGAATGAAGAAAGGAATTCAGAATGTGCTCAAATTATGATGAAAAGAGTATGTCTCTAAGTATACGCGTATTTTCCTAGGGGAAGTCGCGTATGCACGTGGAAAGGAACGTTCCAAGTCGCGTATGGGCAAAAGCGCTCAAAAAGTGCAAAACCAGGGGTAACCACCATGGTATTGACCCATTGTATTGGGTAATGATCCGCCTAATTGACCCCGTCCAGGTAGTTTTGGGCTCATGGTATTCCTTTGGCCCATGGTATTGAAAAAGGGGCTCATGTATTGAAAAAGGATAAACCTATATAAGGAGAAGAAATTCATTGTGCAAAACATGAGTGTGGGTGCAAGATGTCTGAGCTTGAACGAATACTTCTCTCTGAAGTAGATCTGAATGGAAAGGGTTACACTTGAAGATAAATCTGAATGTATGATGCACCAATGATATAGAAGGGGATCTAGATCTGAAATGCACTTGTATCTACTAGATCTGCTTATGGAAGGCTTAGATCTATGATGAGGCGAACATCTAGGCGAATATCTGTTTGAAGTAAAGGGTTGAATCTGAACTAAACATCTGATCTGATGAAGTATGCTGCTCTGTAATGATTGAAGATCTATACGCTACTTCGCCGCGGAGGAAGCGTGTATATACGCGGCTTCGCTGAAGTAAAAGCGCGTATGCGCAATAAAATATACACTGAGGTATACGCTGGTTTGTGTGGACAAAAGAGCGTATATACGCGACATCAGTGAAGTGAAAGCGCGTATGCAAACTAGGGTTTGCTGAAGCAAGGGGTATGAAATATATGATCTGTTCTGCTGTGTTTCTGCTATCTGATCTGAGTTGATAAGTATCTGTTGATGATGTATATTTGTGCTTAAAAGTATGGAAAGGGTCCAGTCTGAAAATATGATGAAACGTGGCCTGCAAGTGTTGTTCTATTGAATTTGTTGGATCCAGTGTGAAAATTGATGAAACGTGGTCCAAGGTGGTGCTGAGGGTTGTAGCCTTCAGTCAAGGGGTCGTAGCTCCCTTCCAGGTGAGGCTGGTAAACGAGATCGGGGGGTCGTAGCTCCCTTCCAGGTGAGGCTGGTAAACGAGATCGGGGGGTTGTAGCTCCCTTCCAGGAGAGGCTGGTAAACGAGTCAGGGGGGCGTAGCTCCCTTCCAGGAGAGGCTGGTAAACGAGCGCAGGTGGGTTCCTGCGTGCTGGTCAAGTCTGCGCCAGCACATATGTTGTAAGATGTTTTCTCTATAATAAAATATTGAAGGCTGAGCAACTGCAGCGGTGGTTTTCTCCCGACTTGGGTTTCCACCTAAAAATCCTGGTGTTCATGTGTGATGCTTTGTGTGATAGTTTATTCTGTTCTTACTGCACATGTTTACTGTTTATAGAACATCTAATGAATGAATGATGGAATGATATAAGTGAAGAACTAATGACGGATCTAGATCTACGTATCGCTAGTTTCATAAAAGGATCCGCGTATATCGCTAGTTCTTGAAGGAAAAGTAGCTGATATGTGACTAGGAAAATGAAAAAAGTAAAAATAACGTTATACAGTAAACCTTAGTACCCATCTCAATATTTTCCAACACATGGCATTTCTGGCCTTTTGCTGTCTTAGACCTCTTTGTCTATGAACAACCACTAACATTTTTTATTGCCCAACATGACAAGCATGTATTCTTCAACAAACCTCCCAACATGTGTTGTGGCATGCCACGTGGTCCTAAATTCTCTGGGAACACCTTGGCAAATGCAACTGACATACATTGCACTTAACTTTGATGCCTGCTGACAATAGGACCCTCACCCACTCTTGCATTGGACTGCATGCCAGTTTTGAAAAAGATAAAGTCCTGACTTATAACCCTCTTATTGGTTCTTCCTTTTGTTTCCTTGAAACTTCTTGACACATATTGACATACCGTGGCACCTTGCACATTATTAGCACCTGACATGTGTTGGCATACCTTGGCACGATTTGGCACATATAATTAGCACACATTGGAACTCCCAAGCACAATTTGATACTTCTTGACATGCCTTGATATTCCCTATCATTCCTTACCAATCCTTATCATACCTTGTCAGTCCCTCCTTGGCATGACAACTACCACTCATTAACACTAGTCCCTGGCACACATTCCTCATAGTCATTAACTTCCATGAATTTTGACCTAGTGCTCCCTTAATGTTTTGTCCTAGTACTCCTTAACACTCCTCAACATGCATTATCACTCTCTAGCACACCTTAGCACTCTTCAACATGCCCTTCCACTTCATAGCATGCATAACACTCTGTGACACATATTGGCACTTGGCACGTGTTGGCACTTGGAAAGTCTTAGCATGTATGAGATACTTTGACATGCCTTGGTATAATTTGGGATGGTTTAATATTAAATTTATTTGAGATCAACTGTTGAAAAGTAGATGAAAAGCAACAAAGGAAGACTTGGCAATTAGAATGCACTAAGACTTTGCACTTAGAACCTATTGGCGCCTAGTGCTGGTGTGCCTAGCACGCCCCTCTTGGAAAATGTAAATTGATGACTTATTAACCCTCGTATGTGTTCATTTCCTTGTAGTTTAACATATTTTTCCCTTTTGTTTCCTTGACAGTCCCTGACACGCATTGACACACCCTTGCACATCTTTGCATGCCTTATCACTTGGCACATCTTAGCATGCTTGAAATTCCTTCACATTATCTGACACATCTTAGCATTCCCTAGCACACCTTGGCACTCATGTCCTTAAAGCTAGCCTTTAAATTTTTTCACGACTTGGGAACCCAATCAATTCCTTGGCTATTGCAGTTCATGTGACAATATTGGCTTGCTTCAACTGCAACAACTTGACCAATTTCACGTACTACAAGTAGATTGTACCTTGTTCACCTAAGAACTTACTATAACTCATCTTATGCCACTCATATCCAAGCTCAACTTGTCCCACTTAACTAGTTACCAAGACAAGAATCACATGATCTAGCCATGGCCATAAAACAACTAAGCAACATAGCTTACATAGGAAATATTTCACATGTATTTTCATTTCATATAAACAATATAACATTAACTGAGAGTTTGCAAGAACCAAAATATGCACAAGGCACACAAGATATAATCCGACACAAGTTGAGTGCCCCAAAACTTATACACAACAATGGACAATATGAAATTATCTAGAATAGTTTGAAACATGAGAATTTAGCCAAGGTGTGCCACATCTCATATAAAAAAAATTGCTAAAGGAAAAACAATGTTGTGCCTAGCACAAAGTGATCTCCCTTTCTCTAAAACTGCTATGTCGAGCCCCGTATAACAACCATAGGCTTGCCTCCTGTAAATCCTATTCTGGACTTTTCCTAACACACTTCGTCCTTGGCACACTTGAATTCACTGACACTCCATGGAACACACTCTTATTCGTTCCTTTCCATGCATTTTGACCTATTTATCCCTTGATATGCCCCAAAACTCCCTAAAACACTTAATTGGGCATTGACATTGTCCCACATGTGTTAGCATGACTTTTCATTCCTAACGTGCATGCCCTAATGGTTACTACAACTAGACTATGTTGTTGAATTTTTTAGCTTGGGAGGTACTCCATAAGCCTAGTGAGATGGGTTTGTGTGAGTTGGTCACAAAAGGATTTGTGGGAAAAGAAACCAAGCAAAGGGATTTTGGACCCAAGTTGGGGTTTAAAATCTAAAAGAAAATTAAAAAGGAAAATTAATATTTCCTAAGGTCTAAGTGGATAAAATCCATAAGTTCTAGAGGGTTCTTAAGAGGTCTAGGAAAATCTATCTAAGGAGACCTTAGGATGAAGGAAAGAACATCAAGTGAGAAGGAGCTCATTTGATCTAGGGGACAAAGAGAGATGTAGTCCTACAGTAGGTCGAGTAAGAGGGCCAAGTAAGGGTTGCTAAAGGGAGGCCATGATCATCCTCCAATAGCAAGATCATCATGCGAGGGTTCACAAGAATGTTGCATACCTTAATGGTTAGTTTGAGCTAGGAAGTAGGATGGAATATTGCTGGTTCTCTTATGGCAGATCGAGCTTAAGAGAGGTTGATCATGAGAATATGAGCATGTGGTTTCAATGGTGTCTTTGTTTGAAGGCCGCATCAAATTTTGAAATGTTGAAATTTGCAACAAGAAACATTGAAATTGGAAAACATAAAGGACAAAAAAAAAATGCACCCACACTGGTGAGGAATTTTGATGCACAAGGAGTGAGGAATGTGGGGTATCTAATTTGTTTTTCCCTTAAATAAACTGGACAATAAATTGTAATTTCATCTCATAACAACTTGTGTCAGTTAACTAAGTCATGATGACTAAGTTAGCTCAAGAAATTCAAGTTGAGGGTCTAAGATGAGGCATGGAGAGGTATTAATCTAATAATTTTGGAGTCCTCTTGGAGTTGATGCATTGGTGGGGTGCAGGTGTGAATTAGTTAACTCAATTAAATGAGTTAAAATCAGTTTAGATAGTCCTAACTAAGTGATGATCTAATGAGAGATCAGCCAGTGAATTAAATTAGATTTAATTCACAATGAGTGGTCAATCAGATAACTGATAATTCACTCCTAATAGTTGCATGCATGTCAGTTTCGAGGAATACCCAGTTGAGACAGAGGTTAAAGCGAACATAACTATCAATTGTATTTATACAAAATTTCCCATGTGCAATTATAAATTCATTGGGATGCCATGATGGATTGCATAGTCAAGGAAGCTTTATTTTCAAAATTAATATTGATCTAATTCCCTAGGAATTGCATGAGGAAGATAGTCTGAAGGAAGGTTGAGAATTGGCTAAGTAGTAGACCAAGTTTTCCTAGATCAGTGGGAGACAACTGGCAGAGTGTTGGAGAATCTCATGAGAGATTAAGTACTGTATTGTTTCATGATTTCTTGACTTAATACACAATAGAGAGAAAGCGTTTTTTAGTAGTTTCTTTCCCCAAATACATCATGTGTTGTGCGATTGATAATTTATTTCTCTTACTTATATGTGATTGTGCGATCATGTTTTGTTTCTAAAAATTGTAGGAAGGATTTAGTATCTTATTTTAGTACATTACAAGATCAGATTGAATCTCATTGGTTAGATTTTCTACATGGTATTAGAGCAGGAATTTTTTGGGCGGCGAGTTTGCAGATAATATCTGAAATTTTGGTGTAAAATTAAAAAAAAATAGCATATTTGGATTCCTTATGAAAAACTACCCAAACGGAAAATCAATTTGGAGCTCGGATGAGGGAGATATCATCGACTTAAAATCAACTCTTTTTTAGAAACTTTTGTAATGGCAAGACAATTACAATGTGTATAAGTCAAGAACCTATATGCACTTGAGGTACGAGATGCATGCATATCTTTGAGGAGAAAAGCATAGGTTAGAGACTTGGCTGTTGAGAGGGAGTACAAATTACCTCTCAACATGCAGCCTTAGAAGTAGCCTCAGAAGGTTGTGGAGAAGCCACAATTGGAGAAGCAGAGAGGAGACTGAGTGGAAGAGTCCACTCAAGAAGATACCTCCATGAGGGGGAAATTTCGAGCTAGATGGGAAGAGGGAGCACGTGCATCCATACCTCCAGTAGAAAGGGGGGTGATTTGTAGACATAATCCCAAGATAAGAAATTTTGGCATGGTCCATTGAGATGGTGTATCTCATGGATCGAACCTAGCTACGAGGAGTCCACAATACAACAGTAACATGAAGGATCAGTTATATTGATGTAGCCAGATGTCAAGAAGACAAAAATCAGAGTGACGATGTCAGATACTGGAGCGTAGATCAGAGTTGGCAACAATCCAAAGGGCATAGATGCAAATGTCAGCAGCAGCACAGAGAGTCCAGTAGACAAGTGCAGTAGCTAGCAGTAGTCAAAAGACTCTAATGACAAATTAATTATATTGATTCAGTTTTTCAGAGGCTATTCAGTTTCAGGATTTGTAGGTGGAAACAACACTAGGGAAGTGTTGCATGCATAATTACAAAGGTACCGGATCAGGATAGATTGAATTCCTTTCTTCTTCAGAGGGAGTGTTGAAATTTGCAACAAGAAATAGTGAAATTGGTAACTAGAAAGGACAAAAAAAAATTCACCCACAGTGGTGAGGAATTTTGATGTACTAGGAGTGAGCAATGTGAGGCATCTAATTTATTTTTCCCTTAAATAAATTGTAATTTCATCTCATAGCAACTTGAGTCAGTTAACTAAGTCATGATGATTGAGTTAGCTCAAGAAATTTGAGTTGAGGTGATTGAGGTGGATATTGGTGGCCACCCGCCAATTCCACTTGGGCCCTCGCCATTATCTCTTTCAATTTTTCAGTTTCCTTAATTATAGCACAGTTTACTATTTTTGTCAGTTTTTCGGGTCTTGAACTTCCAGAGCTGTTTTTAGGCCCAAAACGACTTTTTTTGGGCATGAAAGGTTTGGCGATTTCTTAGAAATCGTGCTAGTTGTTGTAGTCATGGGAGAGATATTTCTAATGAGGTATCATGTGCATCAAACGAAGATCATATGACCAACTTACGACCTCATGAAGTTGGATGCCTAACTACCCCCAATGGGGCCCATAAACTCTTGGTGTTACATCTCCTGAAGTTAGGGTGTTCTCTTATTTTTCAATAATAAAAAAGCCTTTGAGACTTATTGGAACACAGTTCAGAGGCATGTAGCTGCCACATCTCTTCTCAGAGACAAGCTACCATCGCCCGAGCTAGTTTGTTTTCCATTCTTTCTGTAAGCATTTTTTCAGTATTTGATATTAATGAAATGGAGTGTTATTCCTAGTGCATCTCTGTGTTTATGTTTATTTTTGTATTTTATTGCATTCTTGCATATGTCTGGATCATGAGGGTCTAAGACGAGGCATGTAGATGGATTCTAATATTTTGAGGGTCTAGTTGGAGTTGATGCATTAGTGGGATGTAGGTGTGAATTAGTGAACTCAATTAATTGAGTTAACATTAGTTTAACTAGTTCTAACTGAGAGATGAGCTAGTGAGAGGTCCACATAATTAAATTAGATTTCATTCAAAATGAGTGATCAATCAAATAACTGATAATTCACTATTAATCGTTGGATGCATGTTAGTTTCGAGGAAGACCCAATTGAGACAAAGGCTAAAGGGAACATAACTATCGGTTGTATTTATACAAAATTTCCCATGTGAAAATATAAAGTCATTGGGATGCCATGATGGATTTCACAATCAAGGAAGGCTGATTTTCCTAATTAATAAGGAGATAATAACCTAGGAATTACGTGAGCAAGGCAGGCTGAAGGAAGGTCGAGAATTGGTTAAGTACTAGACCGATTTTTCCTAGATCAGTAGGAGACAATTGGCAGAGTGTTGGAGAATCTGATGAGAGATTAAGAATTTTATTGTTTCATGATTCCTTGACTTAATACACAATAGAGATAGAGGGGTTTTGAGCAATTTCTTTCCCCAGATACATCTTGTGTTGTGCTATTGATAATTTCTTTCTGTTACTTATATGTGATTATGCGATCATGTTTATTATCTGCAAATTGTAGGAAGGATTCAATATCTTGTTTTAGTACATTACAAGATAAAATTGAATCCCGTTTGTTATATTTTATACATGAAATAGAAGAGAGGGTTGATACGATCTTGTCTTGTGGTGGTTAGTAGGCCGCAAGGTATATGATAAATACCAACATAAATGGAGGATGGCTTGCAATTTAATTTAGAGCCAGAACAGAAGTAGACGCAAGTGTAATATTGACTAAGGTAACCCTAGTTTGAGGGTCGATATTGAGATCTGAATTTCATATCAAGATTCAGTCAAATAAATTCCCAGAATATATGGATCCATATGAGCTAAGTCAAGTCTCTTATGGAGGAAAGAGTCGTGGTCTTTTATATGGGTAGATAGAGTTTGTTCTACAAAAATTAGAAGTACATAAGTATAATTTCCTAATTAGAACAATTTCCTAGCATGTTTAGTTCATAAGGTATGCCCTTAAGACTGTGAAAAATTTTCATAGACGAAGAGTGGTTGTGACCCTTAGAGAGATGTTTATTTTTTCAATATAGACTGCAAATCTGGAAGATGGTTTTCCGATTCAGTATGTGTGGAGATATCAAATCCAAAGGAGGTTGGAACCTGAGAAGAAGATCGAGCATGCAGAAGATTTCAAAAAATTTGAACATGATAGGCTCGTGGTCCTATCTAAGCTTGGAAGAAAATTTCAAAACTTAGTAACACAACATCATGGAAGATTATTATAAAGGTTTCCCATGCATTCTAATCAGTAATATCTGGCGGTATTGGAACAACAACACATTTTGTTCATGAGAAATATCCATCATATTTTACGAAACACCCCAACATATATCCTTTATGCAAGTCATATGATGATATTTCTTTACACTTATTTATATCTTGTCCCAACACAGTGTGGGTCATCACCACCACCCTTGCAAAATTGAACATGAAAGGCTTCTAGTCCTTTCTAAGCTTGGAATTTTTTTTTTAAAATTAGTTACACAACATCATGGAATATTATTAAAAAGGTTTCCCATGCATTCTAATCAGCAATATCTGGTGGGATTGGAATAGAAACACATTTATTTCATGAGAAATATCCACGATAGTTTACGAATCACCCCAACATCTATCCTTTATGCAAGTCATATGGTGATATTTTTTCACACTTATTTATCTCTTGTCCCAACACAGTATAGGTCATCACCACCACCCTTGCAAAATTTAACATGATAGGCTCGTGGTCCTATCTAATCTTGGAAGAAAATTTCAAAACTTAGTTACACAACATCATGGAAGATTATTAAAAAGGTTTTTGATGCATTCTAATCAGCAATATCTGGTGGGATTGGAACAAAAACACATTTTGTTCACAAGAAATATCCATGATAGTATACGAATCACCCCAATATCTATGTTTTAGGCAAGTCATATGATGATATTTCTTCACACTTATTTATATCTTGTCCCAACACATTGCGGGTCATCACCACCACCCTTGCAAAATTGAACATGATAGGCTTGTGGTCCTATCTAAGTTTGGAACAAAATTTCAAAAATTAGTTACACAACATCAAGGAATATTATTAAAAAGGTTTCCCATGGATTCTAATCAACAATATCTGGTGGGATTGGAATAGCAACACATTTTTTCACGAGAAATATCCATGATAGTTTACGAATCACCCCAACATCTATCCTTTATGCAAGTCATATGATGATATTTCTTCAAACTTATTTACCTCTTGTCCCAACACAGTACATGTCATCACCACCACCCTTGCAAAATTGAACATGATAGGCTCGTGGTCCTATCTAAGCTTGGAAGAAAAATTTCAAAACTTAGTTACACAACATCATGGAAGATTATTAAAAAGGTTTCCCATGCATTCTAATTAGAAATATCTGGTGGGATTGGAACAACAATACATTTTTTTCACGAGAAATATCCATGATAGTTTACGAATCACCCCAACATCTATGCTTTAGGTAATTCATATGATGATATTTCTTCACACTTATTTATCTCTTGTCCAACCACATTGCAGGACATCACCACCACCCTTGCAAAATTGAACATGACAGCCTCATGGTCCTATCTAAGTTTCAAAGAAAATTTCAAAACTTAGTTACTCAGCATCATGGAATATTATTATAAAGGTTTCCCATGCATTCTAATTAGAAATATCTAGTGGGATTGGAACAACAACACATTTTTTTCATGAGAAATTATAACAAAGATCACAATTGAATTGATAAAAAACAGTGCTTGGAAGACAAGATTCATCCTAAACCACAAAAATAAGTGATTCTGGTAATTCCTCCAATCCCTCTTGGATTCCCCTCTGACTTATTTGGTGGTGTTGCACAAGTTATCCCACCTAGTTGCAAAGTGAGTGTGGTACTCTTCCCCTCCCAGTCTTATAGCAAGAAATTAAGATATATCCAAAGTTAAGGCTCCAACAACTAAGTTGATTCCATGCTCTTTGTACCCTTATGGAACTTCCATCCATAAAAAGATTCAAATCCATATATATCATGGGGGATTCAAAAATCATGATCAATTGGGTCAATAATTCATGATAGAAAACATCTACCTACATCCCATCCTACAGGATACAATAGATTCCCCCAACTCTTTAGACTAGCTATCTTTCAGACACATTCTCAAGGAGCTAAATACCACAACACACAAGCTTTCAAAAGAATCTCTCAAAATTCCCATCGATAACTTTGTGATACCAGAATCTATCGATAGGATGGAGTATTACCAAATGATTATTCATGTCTAAGCTTTAAAAACAAAACAATGCAGATTGATGCATGCACATTCCAATCATGACAATCAATTTCTACATCTTCTCAATCGAAAAAACAAGTAATTTTTTTATTTGTTCTCTTTACAACATAAACACCAATTTCACCGATAATGTTAGGAAAAGTTGAATGATATGGCCAAAAAGTACATGGGATGAGTATTTTGTGGTCTATTGAATAGGACTAGGGGACACACATGTAGCATGGATGGGTAGAAGTGGGATGTCCAAGCATGGTTTAATAAGATCTATAATCCACGCATTAGATAATGAGAAGGGGGATTAATACCTAATGACATAGGGGCTAGGGGGGCTAGAGGGAAGGTAACAAGAGAAATTGAAAGGGGAACCCCTGATAGTGGTGATAATGGTATCAGGGACCCCATTATCACAACCAATAAGCCATTAACCCATAACCACTAAAATCCCTATCCCTTAACCTCGAAGCCATTATCTCTTAACCCCTACACTCATAACTCATAACCCATCAACCCCTTGATGCACTAAACCTTAAGCCATTAACTCCTAATCTAGAATCCCCGAACCCCCTAAGCACTAACCCCTTATTCTCTTAACTCGTGACCCTTAAAACTTAATCCATAACCCCTAAACACCTTAAAACCTAACCCCTTAACCCATAACACCTAAATCCCTTAATTATTAAGCCCTTAACCCTAAATCCCCTCCCCCCCAAGCTCTTGGCCCTTAATTCTTAACTCTTGAAGCCCTTAACCACTTAGTATCCAAGGAAAAAAACAACACATAAAACCAACAAAATAACCTCTTAGGAGAATCCTTCACCACTAACTAAGAATATTGGTACCATTTGATTTTTAGAGAACTAGGTATTGGTCTCAAGGGTGTGTGTTTGTGGGTAATTCCATTATTAACATGTATACCAAATGTAGAACAACTAGATAATTTTCAAAACCTCAATAAGAATTTCTCACAATATCTACACTTCATGTTGACATGGAGATTGTAGCACTCTCACACATAAGGAGTTTGAAATGAATAGATAACTCATAATCACACAACCTATTCTACCCTAATGAAGAAGGAGCTAACCCTTGATACAAATATTTTGTTTGCTAAAGAAATCCAATTGTGTCAATGTAAAATACTATACATAAGAGAAAATAAAATGATATTATCCACACCAATGCTTGAAATAGCCTCACATTTTCCATGAGTGGTGAGACAAGGGTTGAATGTATGGCACTATTAAAGTTACATCATGTTTAAATTCTTTTTACATGACGAGATTGTTCTCCATTAGGGTTGATGCATCATCACAAGAGAGCATGACACATTTTTATGGGGGAGCGATTAAATTTGTAACACGATTCAAGTGATATACACCTCCAATGTAAATGAAATAATTATATGTTTGTGTCAAGTTGTTAAAGAGGTTATTTATAAACAATAAATTTAGTACTTGGACTGCATCTTTTCATGCCCTTGACTCTAAGATGGATTTTTACTAGGAACACTTCATGCAAAAAAGAGGGGGCCTTATTTTTTAACCCTCATACACACAAGAGCACTAGATGTTGCCCATCAATTCCCCCATGGTGGTTTCAAAGTGGGTTTACATTAGTGTCTAGTTGAAACTAATGACATTATGATATTCCTTTTCTCAATAACATCTTCTAGCTTTGCCATATACACAACATTGAGTTAGAGGATCACCTCATCTCTATATGCTCTATTTATTATGGGATTCAAGGGATGTTCTATTTTAATTTATCAAGATTTCTTCACACTTATTTATCTATTGTCCTAACACAGTTCATGTCATCACCACCATCCTTGAAAAATTGAACATGATAGGCTAGTGGTCCTATCTAAGCTTCAAATAAAATTTCGAAACTTAGTTACACAACATCATGGAAGATTATTAAAAAGGTTTCCCATGCATTCTAATCAGCAATATCTGGTGGGATTGGAACAACAACACATTTTATTCATGAGAAATATCCATGATAGTTTACGAATCACCCCAAAATATATGCTTTAGGAAAGTCTAATGATGATATTTCTTCACACTTGTTTATCTCTTGTCCCAACACAGTGCAGGTCCTCACCACCACCCTTGCAAAATTGAACATGATAACCTCATGGTCCTATCTAAGCTTGGAAGAAAATTTCAAAACTTAGTTACTCAACATCATGGAAGATTATTATAAAGGTTTCCCATGCATTCTAATCAGAAATATCTATGGTCCAGGTGGATATCGGTGGCCACCCACCTATTCCATTTGGACCTGCACCATCAATTCTTACAGCTTTTCACTTTCAGCGCAACTTACTATTTTTAGCAGGTTTTCGGGTCCTACACTCTCGAAGCCGTTTTGGGACCCTAATGATCTAGGTGGATATTGGTGGCCATGCACCTATTCTAATTGAAATGCCACCATTAGCTTTTTCATTTTTCAGTTTCAGCACAACTTACTATTTTTAGCAGTTTTTTGAGTCCTGAACTTTTGGAGCCGTTTTGAGTCACTAAACGACGTTTTTTGGCCATCACGCATCCAAAAAATATGATTCCATTCCGAAATCGAAATTTGTAGTTAGCAGTTGTATTCCTTGTATAGATCTTTCTAACGATGTATCATGTGCATCAAATGGAGATAGTATGCCAAAGTTACGACTCGGGAAGTTGAAACACCAGTTTAGCCAAACAGGGCCCATAGTTTTGGCGCTTCATCTCCTAGGGTTAGGTTTTTGGACATTTAGAGTTTTCCATTGTTTCTCAACAATAAATAGGCCCTCGAGCCTCATTGTAACAAAGTTTAGAGGCATGTAGCTGCCACATCTCTTCTAAGAGATAAGCTACCAGCACCCTAGCTATTTGATTTCCATTATGTCTGTAAGCATATTTCTGTTATTTTATATTAATGAAATGAAGAATTATTTCTACTGCATATCTGTGTTTATTTCTATTTTTGTATTTTATTTCATTCCTACATAAATCCAGATCAATCTGGTGGTATTGGAACAACAATACATTTTTTTCACGAGAAATTCTAACAAAGATCACAATTGAATTGATTAAAAACAGTGTTTGGAAGACAAGATTCATCCTAAACCAAAAAAATAATGGATTCTGGTAATCCTCTTGGATTCCCCTATGACTTCTTTGATGGTGTTGCAAAATTTATCCCACCTAGCTACAAAGTGGGTGTGGTACTCTTCCTCTCCCAGTCTTATAGCGAGAAAGAAAGTTATACCCAAAGTTAAGGCTCCAACAATTGAGTTGATTCCATTGCTCTTTGTACCCTTCTAGAAATTGCATCCATAAAAAAATTCAAATCCCTATAGATCACGGGGGATTAAAAAATCATGATCAATTGGGTCAGTAATTCATGATAGAAAACATCTATCTACATCCCATCCTACAGGATATCATAGATTCCCCCAACTCTTTGGACTAGCTATCTTTCAGA
Organism: Pinus albicaulis; assembly: GCA_034641835.2. Taxonomy (NCBI): domain Eukaryota; kingdom Viridiplantae; phylum Streptophyta; class Pinopsida; order Pinales; family Pinaceae; genus Pinus; species Pinus albicaulis. The sequence continues at coordinate 1,207,147,140 of CM076579.1, forward strand.
CACATTCTCAAGGAGCTAAATACCACGACACACAAGCTTTCAAAAGAATCTCTCAAACTGCCCATCGATACCTTTGTGATACCAGACTCCATTTATAAGATGGAGTATGAACAAATTATTATTCATGTCTAAGCTCCAAAAATAAGCCAATGTATATTGATGCATACACATTCCAATCATGAGAATCAATTTATACATCTTCTCAATAGAAAAGACAAGTAATTTTTTTCTTTGTTCAGTTTACAACATAAACACCAATTTCACCCATAATGTTAGGATAATTTGAATGATATGACCGAAAAGGACATGGGAGGAGTATTTTGTGGTGTATTGAATAGGACTAGGGGACACACATGTAGCATGGATGGGTAGAAGTGGGATTTCTAAGCATGGTTTACTAATATCTATAATCCACGCATTATAGAATGAGAAGTGGGATTAAGACCTAATGTCATAGGGGCTAGGGGGCCTAGAGAGAAGGTAAGAAAAGAAATTGAAAGGGGAACCACTGATATTGGTGATAAGGGTATTAGGGGCCCCATTACCATAACCAATAAGCCATTAACCCATAACCACTAAATTCCCTATCCCTTAACCTTGAAGCCATAATCTCTTAACCCCTACACTCATAACTCATAAGCCATCAACCCCTTGATGCATTAAACCTTAATCCATTAACTCCTAACCTAGAATCCGTGAACCCCCTAAGCACTAACCTCTTATTCTCTTAACTTGTGACCCTTAAACCTTAATCCATAACCCATAAACACCTTAAAACCTAACCTCTTAACCCATAACACCTAAATCCCTTAATTATTAAGCCCTTAACCCTAAATCCCTTTCCCCCCAAGCCCTTGGCCATTAACTCTTAACTCTTGAAGCCCTTAACCACTTAGTATCCAAGGCAAAAAACAACACATCAACCAACAAAATAACCTCTTAGGATAATCCTTCACCTCTAACTAAGAAAATTGGTACCATTTGATTTTTAGAGAACTAGTTATTGGTCTCGAGGGTGTGTGTTTGTGGGTAATTCCATTATTAACATGCATACCAAATTTAGAACAACTGGATAATTTGCAAAACCTCAATAGTAATTTCTCACAATATCTACACTGCATGTTGACATGGAGCTTTTAGTGCTCTCCCACATAAGGATTTGGCAATGAAAAGATCACTCATAATGACACAACATCTTCAACCCTAATGGACAAGGAGCTAACACTTGATACAAATATTTTGTTTGCTAAAAAAACACAATTGTGTCAATGTAAAATACTATACATAAGAGAAAATAAAATGATATTTTCCACGTCAATTCTTGAAATAGCCTCACATTTTCCATGAGTGGTGAGCCATGGGGTGAATGTAGGGCACTATTAAAGTTACATCATGTTTAAATTCCTTTTACATCACGAGATTGTTCTCCATTAGGGTTGATGCCTCATCACAAGGGAGCATGACACATTTTTATGGGGTAGCGACTAAATTTGTAACATGATTCAAATGATATACACCTCCAATGTAAATGACATCATTATATGATTGTTTCAAGTTGTTAAAGAGGTTATTTATAAACAATAAATTTAGTACTTGTACTTCATCTTTTCATGGCCTTGACTCTAAGATGGATTTGTACTAGGAAAACTTCATGCAAATAAGAGGGGGCCTTATTTTTTAACCCTCATACACACAAGAGCACTAGATATTGCATGTCAATTCCCTCTTGGTCATTTCAAAGTTGGTTTACATTAGTGTCTAGTCGAAACTAATGACATCATGATATTCCTCTTCTAAATAACATCTTCTAGTTTTACCGTATACACAACATTGAGTTAGAGGATCACCTCATCTGTAGATTCTCCATTTATTATGGGATTCAAGGGATGTTCTATTTTATTTTATCAAGATTTAGATGGTCGTTATCTACTTTCTTTTAATACATGTCTAACTATTTTTATGAGGGAGGTCCTTGGATTTAGATATTATATAAGACCTTTTGTGGCCTTCCCCTTTTGAACTTTTCCAAGGGGGTCATCTCCTTCCATGTTGCCTTGCCTACTTAGGGCCAACATTGACAAGCCAATATTCAAACTTATTCAACTATAAAAATGGTGGGGCCTCATACTTCTTATTGAACCCCTTAATGGGACATTATTTCTCCAAAGAGACTGTTGAGGATTTCCCATTGCAAATCACAAGTTGGATTTCATAGGACCAGTTACCCCACTTTATATATGAGTTTTTAGAGGATAATTTAAAATTTTCATTGACATATCAACCCTTGTGATTCTTGTGACATTAATTATTTTCCAATTGCGATATACGAATGACTATATAATTGGTTTGATGACACTTTGCCTTGGCCATCTAGGTCACTAGGTGTAGGAAGATGTTGCTTTAATGGTCACTTTAACTTGATATATATGATCCATGTATATATATCTAATGTGTATTCTTTTTATTGTGATCACTTAAAGACTCTATTCTAACTCTTAAATGTTTTGGCCATAAATTCTATGTTGAATTGTTCCATGGTGTTTCATAATTTTACTCATAAAAATGTGTCATCTAGATAGTTTAAATATATAAATGGTGGTTTGAGTAATTACTACACATCATATATTATTATACCCTTATTTCCCTTAGTCAAATTTTATCCCACATAATTTCATAACATATTCATTCATTTTAATCATGATGTCCAACCCTATGATTCCCGCGAGTAGGAAATCAATTATTTTATCCATAAAACTAACTATGTAAACCAATCTTTTTTTAATTTTATCACCATGCTTTCATGTCGGGTTTTTTATCTTAATGATAGCAGTTGTGTGAATGGGGTTGGTTCAAGTTCGAACTATGATTTAAAAAATAAGCATTTTTGGGTTAGATGCAGGTGAAGTAAAAGGTCAAGGGCTCTTTGTTCGTTTCTTTTAGATTGAGCAGGAGTCGTTTTTTAGCGGGAGTGGGAGTTGTTTCTTTTATTTGTTTCTTTTAGAATGATTTACATCCTCTGCCTAACTTCCTTTCCTTATTATCCTTCTTCCGACATCATTACTACCCTCATAGGTCTGCAAAAATCCTCCCTGCCGACTCCGCCATCGCTCTGTCTTGAAACCTCCACACCCACCTTCAATTCATGAACTATCAATCTCGCATTCAATCCATGATCCTGTCATGTTGGTAGAGCGATGAAAGGCAATCCTACACTCATTCCCTCCATGAGAGAGCTCCAACCACCATGCGTCAAAAACGCTCCGATGGAATGATGTGATAAAATCTCCTTCTCCGGTGCCCACCCCTTCAATACCAACCCTATGTCCCCAATCCACTCTTCGCAACCTGCAGGCAATGAAATCAAACCCTTGCTAGAGCCATCTACAAGAAAAACAAAGATAAACGGCTGCCCACTTACTTCCAATTCGAGAGCCAACTCTTAGATTTCAGCGTTCGACACAAAAAATTGGTTTCCAAATGAAGTATACACAACGGAAGAAGTTGCCTGCCTTCCAAGCTATTTCAGGCACTCGGAGTCGAGAGGCCCGATGGTTAATTGCAGAAGTGGACCGACGAGAATGATTGGTTTTCCGATGACCTACTAGAAATAGTCGATGAACCTCCCTTCAAACTCGTAGCACGATTTTATTGCAACAAGTTCTACATATATTGCACTAAAATATCACTTGTTGCAACAAAATCTACAGATCAAATGGATTTTTGGGGGTGTGGAGGTAAAACGTGGGGAGGTTCACACTTGTGACCCTGGAGATGGTAAATATCTCCACTTATCGCAGACAGCCCTGGGTGAGATTCAAAATATTTAAATATCTAATATGGGTAAAGTGATTTGAATTCACTTAGCAGATTGACGGAGGAAATACTTCCAGGGTAGTTCTTAAGGCCACCATAGCTACAACTAGTGGAGGTGTCATGAACTATAACTGTGCTAGTACTGTAATTGCACACACTAGTTGCTGGTCTCTACTCAAAGGAGTCCTTAATCTAGTTATTTCTCCAAAATTGGCTACATTATACTTTGAGGTAAATTATATAAACAAGGGATATCTATACTTTGAAGCATTTCTTGGAGGGATGAATTTTATATGTACCATATTCAAATTTTCAGACATTAACTGTCATGATAGTGGAGAAGCATTTATATTTTGCAGAGCTTAGATACGAGAATACAAATCTGGCTTGATATCTTATCGCTTCAGCCATTCATTGTAGACCAATGACAATGGCAACATGAAACAAGTGTTGAAAAGGTAACTATTTAATAGGCTACCCCAACTGGGCTAATGTGAAGGCATGAATTATTTCTATCTTTATTCTTGGATTGTAAGCTCTAGAAATATTGAGGAATCTGATAAACATGAGTTATAGGCTGAGTGAATTCAAGCAATTAACCTTACTCAAATCTTTAGTTCTGAAGATGAAAGCGAGGAGGATAAGAACCAAAGGATGCCCAAGGTCAAGTCTTTTAGGAAGAAAAAACCTTTACCAGATTCATATGCTAAGTCTTTAATAAGAAATTAAATAAGTCTCTGTAAAAGTGAAATGTTAATGTTGAAACCAATAATTCCTTTAAAAGGTTCTGTCAAACTCTCTAGTTTCCATAAATAGAAACCAATGAGGAGTCCTTCATTAATCTGATAGTGCGTAAGATACTTGATCATGGATAGTAGTTATCCGGAGATAATTATAATTCTAGCCCACAAGGGGTATGTATGATATATGAGATCCTGGAGTCAAGTAAAATGAATACAACAAAACCCACACCATGGCTCAAAGAAACTTATCAGTATGTCTCAAATAAACTAATTGGTATGTGTGGATGGATCAAGAGAACATGAGCTCAATCATCTTGATGCCAACAATCAATTAAGACTTAGGTGCATAGTCTTGTAGTCACCCTAGTAATTGAAGTTAAACCACCAATCTTCATAGCTCTACTAAGGTAAGGAGATAAGTTGCAACTACTAGCTCAATGAGTAAGAATTACAATGGTCTTAGTCATCCTAGTCACGTGACAACTATCTTGGATGTACAAAAATTTGTGATTAAGAAAAAATTGCAACAAACATATTAATTTAGTAGATCATACATTGTCCAAAATATTATACAGTATTTAAAACTGCCAAATATTAGTCAGCATAATAATGGAGTGAACCACCTCTTAACATCAATTTTTTTTATCTAAGATGCACTTGAAATAGGCAATAAGTAGCACCAGTTCAATTTTTTTGGAAAATTTGCAGAGAACTTCACAATAAAGATACTTGAATTCACATAAACAAAGGCCCACTTACTAGCTCATATGAGCCTTTATTAACACATGAATATTTGGTTTCTTTTCCATCTACCATAGTAACTAAGAACCTATAGTAACCATAGACTCCAAAATCCTAGAACTCCAAAATGTCAATTATTTATTACTGGCAGTTTGGTGATTTAGCAAAATGCATAATGCTATAACATTTTGTTGTCATTTCCTTGAATAGTGGTCTCATTTGGCTGGAGTTTTAGTTCCTGATGGAAGCTACTACAACTAATGCATACTTGAGATCCACAATCCCTAGTTTTTTATAATTCATTTTCATATCTACATGCATTGTTTCTACAAGCCATTGAATTATTGAGCCTAATCATCTAATATATTATCTAGATAGGTGTGTAACTCTTCCAATCATTTCTACAAAGCATTTAGAAGGTATTCCTATCTACTGCAATATAATGAACATTCCCAACTTGTGCTAGGAGTTAACTACTTTGTATGCCTTTACCTATGGTGCCTATTTCGGCAACAACAATTTAAGTTTCACAAAAATTTTCATCAATACATCAACTCAGTAAATCAAACATCTTCTACAGTTTGTTGTAGTACTCAAAACTAGGAATGTAGCACAAGATACCTCAAATCTATGGACTTCTAGTGGCTGCCATAGTAAAGGAATAGACCACATATTTCTACCAGATTCTATTTAAGACACGGGAAATGGACAAGAATAAAAAATGGTGGTGCAAAGTTTCCAACCATCATGAGGGTGATATTTAAAAACAATGAACAAAGATATTTTAAGAAGGGAAACCAGGTATTATGAGCCTTTAATGACATGCATTTGGTAGTCTACACCATCTGCGTTAGACACAAAAATTCACAACATGATTATGTTACTTGTTATGATACTAAAGTGAAGTAGTAGTTACAAAATCCCATAACTCAAAAATTCATGTATTTTACCAAAAATTTTCTTTCATTAACCTTAATATAGCTCCTTAGTTTTCTTAGGTTGGAGTGGTCACTTGGGGTCCAAAGTCCACTAGCATTTTTTATTGGAATTCATTTATGCACTGTTGATTTAAAGCAGGTGAACTTAGTGACCATGACCAAGTTCTCCCTCTTTATGGAGTATCTTACAGTTTTCTCACTCCATGAACCAATCCCCAAGCCATTTGAAGGCACTCTTCTCTAATGCAATGTATTGAATATGCTAACATGTCCCAAAATTGGTTACCCTGATGAAGTTACCCATCTTTCTGGAGTATCTGACAGGTTTTATCACTTTTTTAATCAATCCCAAATCCTTTTGAAGACGCTGGTATCTAATGAAATATATTGAATGACAACATGTCCCAAAATTAGTTCATTGTTTTATATTCCTCAATTGTGGCTCATGTTCGCAGGACATCGATTGCTTCATTTTTGGACTGTATGACATATCAACATGGTTAGGAAAATTCTCAGCATAGTTATATAATTCTCTAATCCTGATGGCATGCATATTTATCTAGTGACTTTCATTCTTTTCTGGTCCAACATAGTTGAAGAATGCAAGAAAATGAGCAGCTTTTAGTGTAGGTTATCCATTATTTTTTGTTGTTGTTGTTGTCAAAATATCTCTTATATTTACGGAAAATTATTTACAAACATTAAATCAAAGGTGGGAGTGTATATACAATGGAGCTTATATCAATATCCTCTCTTGTAAGACTAGAAAAGAATAAATAAAGTCTGTATAGGTTACCAAATATAAAGATTGAGCATCTCTTATCAATAAATCACACTCAATTAATAGATAGTCATGTACCTCATTACACCACCTGGAACAAAAATTTGACAGATAAATGGAACAAAAAGTAGACAGATAACTAAATTTTTGCTCAAAAACAAACTTACACTTAATATTCCTAGGGAAAACAGAGCAGAGACTCCCAATCATTGCCAAATCCAAATAAAGGAAGAGTGGAACAAATAGCTACAATTTCTAAACAAGGTAGCACACTAGTGAGCCCAACATTGAAGGAGAACTAAATATTGGTCCTGATTATCTTCCCAAACTCATTAGAAACGGTATAATTTGTGTGCTCACCTGTCTTCTAGATTAACCAACACCCCATCTTGCATTGAGAGTTGGAGTTAATATATTTTTCTAAAGCAACAAATTTTAAAGCCTTTATGGTTGATACTACTGCAAGGACTGACCAAAGATCCACCCTGCATCCCTGCAAAATAGCCTCGATATCGCAATTTTATTTTTCAACACATTGGGCAAGGGATGAGCCCCCCATCCTTATGGAATATTGTTCTTCCCACCATACTTTGACCACAGGTATGATTGCATTATCTGCTCTAGATGTTGAAATTGAGTCTTACTATGCAACCAACAAGATACATAATAAATGTGTGAGGCATAGAGGATCTATCCAACCCCTTTGTCAACTTCCCATCTAATGAGAGGTCCTTATGATGCCAAAATCAAGGCTTACTCTAAAATTTTTAAAGACATGGTACACCAATCCTAGATAGCCACTTGTGAAAGCCACACTTCTAAATTTCAAATATAATGCCTAGATAACTCACAATTACCCTGGGTCGAACATAAGTCCGAGCTATGGGAATCTAGTAGGTTGAGAGTCTAACTCTAACAACTAAAAAGTTGTCTCGTGGTCACTAACCACAACATCTAATGTAGAGCCAAAGATGTGCAAACAAGTATGAGAACTATCAACCAATCTCTGCTTAACATTCTAGAAATAAATTATCCATTAGCAAAATGATTGTTGACCATGTCTGACCCATCAGGATGTAAGATGTCCTTCACACTTGCCTTTGAATGTCAGCAACTTCAAATAGGTGAGCCAAGGCATCTATTGTCAAATATAGAAATCTGGGGCAAAGGGGCACCCTTGACAAATATATTGATTTAGTAAAATTTCAGGTGATAATGAGTTACTAATAAGGATAAATGTTGATGCATTAGAGAGTTGTGTGTTCACCATGGCCACACATCATCATCCAAAGTACAAGAAAAACCAACATGTCTGTGATGAGGCTCCATTCTACAGAAAACAAGGCTGCTAGCCACTGTCTCAAGCCCATTCCAGGGCCTCTCAAGTCTAGATTATGTGTCTAAAATAATTGGACCCTATACAAAACTTGTCTACTCTTGTTGAACTACCTTCCATGTAAAACTAGATACATCCCCTCCGTTCTGGGCTTCATGGATAATTGTGTTTCCAGTTTTTTTGGCTCCCATGATACATGTCTGGTGCACTCATCACATGCAAGGACTTATGGTCAGTTGTGGGAAAAATATGTGCAATTCAGCACAATAAACTATTCAACTACATCTTCTGTGGATTAGGTCATGTGGGAAATTCAACCTAAAAATGTGGTGTGATGGGTGCAACTGCACTGGTTGCAATTTTCAAAGCCTTAGGTGTGGACAATTCAACCTAAAAAGGTAGTGTGATGGGTGCAGCTGTAGTTGTTGTAAAGCCTCAGGAGTTGTCTGCGGGTTGCCATGACTCATGAGGGATGAATTCACATTTTGTACCCATTTATTTCCAGAAGTCCCTCATTAAGTACTAGTTTAAGACTCAAGACTATGTTCTCTAGTGATAACGTCAACTCAGAAAGTTTTATATGATATCTCTTTGTTCTTGACGCAAATATTTTAACTCCAAACCTTATACTTGTTCCATGACTCAAAATTTGTCTAATATGATATAAAATGTTAATTCATGTTGAAGATGGATTTTATTACTATAATTTTTAAAATTTAGAACAATATCTTCATAGTTGCAATATGATTTTCTGCAAGATTTTTGTAATAATATCTTCAAAGTTGCAATCTGATTTTCTGCAAGATTTTTGCAATAATATCCTCATAGTTGCAATCTGATTTTCTGCAAGATTTTTGTTGAAATATGACCTTGGTAATTTTAGTGTATTTTCGTATGTTTGAGAGAATAAGTAAAATGCTTTAAATTCTAAAACAGAGAAAAAAACAATTCTGCCATACCTATAAATATAATAGTTGGTTAGCGAGAACCTTACCATTTTCTTTCTTGGATTCATGTTTTTCACCTTTTCAAGGATTAAATTAGTAAGGCATTAATAATTTAATTATGGTTTTCATTGTTGGCTCATGTTATTTGGGACATGCATGTCACATTGTACCATCACACTCTCACAATAAATCTCAAATGATGAAGTGGTTGAGTAAGCCTTTTAAAGGTTCAAGTCATAAAGTGTCAGATGGACACTACATATGGGTGCATTTGGAGATGATAATGTAATTTGGCATGTGCACTCTAATTCCACGGTAATCCCTAATTAATCAGAGTGTATTGTATTTTAAACTTCAATATTCTATCTCTTAGCTCTAACAAAGTTAGCATCATGCTGGTGATTAATTTGAAACTGTATTTTAGTGGAAAAATTCACTATTTTTTGGCGGAATAGTTCATAATTTAATCTGATCTTTTTTTGCAAGTGTACTAGTCACGATGATAAATGTGTGGTTTACTTCAGAGGGTTCTCAGTTCTTTATAGATATGCTTTTCATTATTTTTCTTTGAATACTTCTCTAATGCTTTACCTTCATATTTTATCTCCTGGACAATTTCTCCTGAGGTCCATGTTGTTATGTTTATTGGTTGTTTCTGTGGAAACTTTTTCCTGAGGTTATGCAAGGTAAATCCAAATGCAAAAAATATTATTTTACATATTTATATTTGTTCAAGGAATTGTTGTGATACTTGAATTTAATAAATCTATATTTCTATTTCATTATCTATATCAATATATAAGAACAAGCCCATGGATTTTGCATATTTCTCAAACTGTGGAGTTTTTCCTTTCCTGTTGCATGTTATTTTATATTGTTATTTTGTGATTCAAATTTCTAGTTGTGCTTTCCAGTTATTCTCCTACATAGTACATGCTTTATTTGATTATATCAAAATTCTTACCAATACGATAAAATTCATTGTTGTATGTGGACATTTTTGTTTAGGATGGTCCATTACATAATCAAGATGGGGAGTTCAATCATGCAATTACACTTTCTGTTTCTGAAGAACTAACCAAACCTTATGGTATATGATGGAAATTTCATTTTTTTATAGTTACTTTTAGTTTAATTATGTCATTTAGCTCGATGCTTTTCATATATTCAACTAAACTTTTGTTTCTTAACAAGACTTTGTCATTTCCATGTTTTAATGAAATTGTTTATGGTTTGATACTATCATACATCATTTATCAAGTTACATGCACCCTCATTAGAAAAAACAAGAGGAGTTTTCTTGCCATGACTATCTTTCTTTGTCATTATTGACTTAACAAAGTCTTTTTGCTAAGAAACTAGTTTCAAGGTTATGGCATAACGTGTCATATAAATTGAACAGAAGTGATATCCAAAAAGTTAATTTATAAACTACTTAGCTAGTTTTATGCTTTCCATTTAAAATCGAGTTCAGTTTGAACTTTGAACGAGTTGTTCCATAGACTTGAATATTAAGATATTTTGGTGTAAGGATTAAAAATTAGCCTATAAGGCCTCTTAGTTATTCAGTTATTTTATCTAAATATAACATTTACTATTAACTTAGAACCACTTGGAACAAATACGTCATAGATCAAGATCATACTTTGTAGAGTTTCGTAGAATAAAAATAGGAGAAAGGACACTGAATTATTTCAGTTTTCCTGGTTCTTATTGCCACCCCTTGCAGTACCTCCACAAGTTTCAAAAGGATGTTCCAAAATATTTGGTATCTATTATCATCATGGCATTTATGGTATCCTGCCTCCATGATTATGGGAAATTCCTTGGTTGTTGGGAATCAATATTTATTTTGGTATGGTTTTGTTATTGAGTTCCATTTTGGTCTTGAATATTGTCTTCCATATTTATAAGATAAAAGTGAAATTTGTGAATTAGCCATCTCTTGTCGTGATTACTTGACTCTAAAAACTTATAGTAGGTGCTGGTACAAAATATCATGCAGAGGAATGGTGTTAAATTTTACAAAACACATGGCTTATCCCTTCTGTGCATATTCATAATTACATATTTAGTGAAATAAGAAAGCATACTTATTTGTGGAAAATAGGAAATTATTGTGACCCATTCATCACCTTGGTTTCTAGTGCATATGGGAACAAAATGAGCTAAATCCTAAGAATAAATAAATACTTAAAAAACATCCTTATATTGTAATAGGTATTGTGAACAAGATTTGAAGTAGAGGGTGGTATCTGCAAAGCTAGGCATGTTAATGGGGAGACCGGTAGTGTATCTGACTATGTCCTCTGGAAACCATCAATCAATAAGTTGTCTATGGCATGCTTAGTGGTGCTGTCTATAGATATATTTATATGGAATTCTAGAAAAATTGTGTAAAATTATGCACTTTGTATAGATTGGGGTGGGATAATAAGAATTTTTTTTTAATATCCAAAGGTGATAAAAAACAAGTACATTCTATTAAGAAGTAATCTAAAGATGAGTGCTTGTTATGAATGAATACTGGTAAAGTGCACTCTTAGAAATTAGAATAAAAAATATACTTGTTAGCACTAGAAAGCTGAACCATGCAACTTTATTTTAGAAATTATACCTTTGCCATTTGTTCCAGTATTTCCATGAAATAATGATAAGTTGGGATGTGGAAAGGTTGTTTTTATAGCCTACATACGTTAATCTGTGCACATTATGGACTTCAAATTTTAATATAGTGTGGCCAATTTTAACACAGGTTCATACCCTATTTCACTATAAATATCACTCCAAATTTTATTGCTCATATTATGTTATTATCTAATTTCCTTAGTCATGCAAACCTACTTCATCGAAGTCAATAGTTGTTAGGAGCTTCATTAGTTAGATCCTGTACATTTCAACAATTCAGCATTTGTGGTTGACATTAATTTTGTTCCTTCCATTCCTAGATTACCATTATCAACATGGTGGAGTTTGTTAGTGTTATTTTTTTGAGTGAACTTGAAGGAAGAACTACACAAAAAGTCCTCATTGAAAGGATTTCAGGAAGCCATAACTTCTACAAAGAAACGACCGAAAAAAGTGACATCTATAGTTTTGGAGTGGTGAACTTGGAGCTGGTGATGGGAAGACAACCAATAGATCGAGAAATTGGAGAGGATGAAGATCTTGTGAAGTGGGTGTGCAATAAAACAGAGAAAAATAATGGATTTCTTGAAGTGTTTTATCTTAAGTTTGTGGACTGCTTCAAGGAGGAAATGACCATGGTTCTGAAAGTAGGACGCCTTTCCATAAGAACCTTGCTTATCAACTCACCAAAAATGAAGGGAGTCGTACATTTGATGCAGGAAGCCAATACCCAACACAAGGCCAAGGAAACTACCAAGGATGAAAAATAGTCTCTTCACTAGTATGTGAAACCCATAATTTGCATTGTATAGGCATGATGGTAATTGTATTTGGCCTAGAATTTTCTTGTTTACATGGCCTCCATATTTACTTCCACTTTGTAGCTTCTAAAATTATTTAGAGTTTGTTCATGTATAACCTTTTGAATCTAAACTAATACTAATAGCCAAAATAGAAGCTTTCCTCTGTAACTCTTTGGGCATCATTCCCCACGATAATCCAATGATTGGAGGGTGCATCTATCTACCCAGTCGTGGGCCATTGTGTTGTTGTGTTTTTGATAAATCTACCCTCCAAGTTAATAATTGTGGTGGGTTGGCTAAGACATAGAATTTTCTCCCTATTAAACACCATGAGGAGAGCACAAATCGATACCATTTTCATCATCATCTATGTTAGCGTCTTATTATTGATCTCCTATTGCTCTACTCTCCTTGGGCACAAGCATTTAATTGTAAACTAGAAAACTGAAGCTTTCAATGTAATATAGGTGGAAATCAAGATGATTTTAGTGGTTGCTACCTGAGATTCTCATTATCTTGTTGTCATAAATGGTTGTTTCATAGAAGTTTAATTATGGCCTCTGGCCATTTTAAAATCGTATTGTAGCATGAAAATGTTCATTTCTAAAATTTACCTGTTTTTAAACACTCCTTGGATTAAATCCCAATCAGTGTGTATTTAACCATTCTCCGTGTTAAATCATGACATGACAAGACAACAAAATTGTAATAGGAAAATCATGTTCCTTCTTGAAATTATAAACGTATTTAATCATTAGTAGTTTTGGTAAATATTAAGTATTTAATAATGAATAGTTTTGGTAAATAATAGGTATCATAAAGGAAACCAATCAATTGAGTTATTGGCTTTTTATTATGTATATTGAATATCATATTTATTCTTATTATCTTTTATTATGTATATTGAACATGTTATTTCTAGAAACTTTTGATCTTCCTAGATCTTCTATTCCTTTTGTGTATCTTTGCACCTTTAGGGGCATTTTCTAGTTTAAATTCTAATTATTTAAAGGGTGCTAGCTCAATGGAAGAGCACCTGCTTTACAAGAAGGAGGTTAGTGGTTCGATTCCATCGTGCCCTGATATTCATAGGGGATGACGACGATCAATTTTTTGTGACGGATGCTCTTTTGAACATCACTAATGAGCTTATGGTGACATTTTTCGACCCTCAACAAAATATGAAATGGTGATGGTCAACGAACACCACCGTATATACGCATCAATAGTGACAACCATGAAAGGTCCGTCACCATAAATCGTTGTTGTTGATATGAAATGGTGAGGGTCATTGTTTTTCATTATAGTCATTATTCGTGATGGACCTTGATGTCACCAATGAGCTTATCATGACATTTTTTTACCCTCACCAAATATGAAATGGTGACGGTCAACGAACGTCGCCATATATATGCATCAATACTGACGGCCATGAAAGGTCCATCACAAAAAATCATTGTTATTCATATGAAATGGTGACGGTCATTATCTGTCATTATATTCAATATTTGTGACGAACCATGAATGTCACCATAACACATAATTTTGGTGACGCCACCTTTGGTGATGTTCAGTTTGTTGGTGACAGAGGCTATTTTCCGTCACCATTGCTCATATGAAATTGTGATGGTCACTATCCGTCATTATAAATCATTATTGGTGACAGACCTTGAATGTCACCATAACACCTATACTTTCAGTGATGCCACCTTTGGTGACGTTCAGTTTTTGGTGACAAATGCTCTTTTGACCCTCACCAATGAGCTTATGGTGACATTTTTGGCCCCTCACCAAAGTCTTTTTTTCTTGTAGTGAGCATATAAGGAAAGATAACAAATCAATGAAATAAAAAATCAAATTTCTTATTTGTGTCTTCACAATGACTATGACTTGCATGGCCTATAATTGTTATGTAATTTAAGATGGAAGTGATTCCCACAATAATATACATAGAAAGGATTTGAATTTAAGTGTACTTCTACATTTGTATTGTCGTTATCATCTAATGTACTAATTAGAACCAAATGTTTTCATTGAAACATATTGAAAGTTCACCCTGTTCTTGGTTTGAATCGTAGAGGATAAAATTTCATGTTATTGGACAAATATCAAAAATCGTCATAGTTTAAGGTTCATATAAAAATTAACAAATTACATTTCATCTTGGTATTTCCGTAAAACAATCCTAGAATGAAACCGATATATGCTTTCAAGTGATTTTTCAGGATTTCGAGGTAGTATAATTTATTAATTAGGGATGCTAGGTAATCATGAACCCACAATGTTCTTCTGGTTAGATAGTTCACTTGCATAAAATCTTGTTAACTACCCAACCCTAAAGGTTGCTTCATCTCCTCTCCTATGCCACATTTAATTTCCTCGAGCATATTTTTCATTCTGTGAGTCTAGAAGAGCTTCCCTAATGTGTTGAGCAGTCTCATTGACCTATTTTTTGGTTAATTGTTAGACATTAACAAACTTATATTATCTCCTCTACTCATTTGATTGTTGATATCCAATTGAATCTCCAATATGTTCATTATTTAAATAACACAATGCAAAGCAGAAAATCACAAATACATATGCAATAAAACAAATATCAAAAAGTTGAAATCAAAGGAAGGAAAATATTGTATTGGCATTGATATGTGATCAATCAGTGTAAATTTGGTACTCATATGTATATCAAACAATATTTCTATGCATGCTCTAGATTATATCACTCATTTTTTATATCTAACCTACATTAATCATGTGTAATTTTGTTTGTGTTTGTAGTCTTTTTTCTTCTATGTGGTTCAAGGAACTCGGAGATTGGTGACTGTTATGTCCATTGAATATTTGTACCATGCATATCCACCCGAAGGGTTCACTTTCAGTTGGCTCAACCACAGAGCCTGGACCTAAGAGTGTTGAGAGAATTGAACCCATGACCTATCAATAGAAAAGGTGCATTAAATAAGGCGACTCAACCAATTGAGCTTACCTCAGGGGATCAATTGTGTTTGTAGCACATAGGAAAAAGTAATTTAATATTTCTAAGAGAAAATATTTCAGGGAACTTGTTCTCCTAACATTATATAATATGCATACCTCCTAGTCACTCAATTGTATTTTTACCAACCTAAAATATATTTAATGTTAAATTACATTTGTACCCTTAGATTTTTTCACCTGATTGTATATGTTGAACCTACTCAAGTATGTGTATTTTTGAATCTCATGTGTAGTTTACAAGAGAAACTAGTTTGAATTTAACAACAATTCTTTTAGGAAACATGTTCTCTAATATGTTCTATATTATGTATTCCTTATTTGATTATTTTACTCAATGTATTTTGTTGAACACACTTAATAGTATGTAATTTTCAAATGCATTTCTAGCCTACAAAATAATTTTAATAAATTTAACAACAACGATTTTTAGGAAATGAATTCTACTAATGTTATATAAAATATGCTTGCATTCTTAGAAGATCTTTCAATTGTTTATTGTTGAACCTAAAATGTATGTAATTTAGAATTGCATTTGTAACTTACATGAGAAAATAGCTTAATAATTTTAACAACAAATATTTTAATAAATATATTATCTTTATGTTATATGATTTTGTTCTCATTTTTTTCTTTCCTACCTGAAAATGCGCAATGATGTGCCCTCTTCATGCCTATTATCATAAGCATATGGTTAATCTTGCGTTGTTAGGAGTGCTTACTATTATTCTAATCCTCATTGTTGGCATATCCTGTGCATTCACCAAAGGTTGGTTATTACCATAAATTATACGTCACCAATAAATGAAGAGATAAAATTAGATAAATTTTACACTTTTGTTTTTCTTTGTTGCTTTCATAGTGTTTTATGCCTTACTTTTGACATATATGTTCAGGAAGGATAGTTCTGGAGGCATTGATCTTAACAACAGATGTGGTGTTCTCACTAACTGGTTACATATTCTAGGCAACGAAGAAGGGAAAATATTTTAGTTTCTTGTGTCAAATTATGTTTTCCAACCTCATTGTCCTCATCCTATTTAGTTTATCGAGGTTATGATTATTTTGGTAATTATATGTTGAGAAATTAGGGAGTTTAACTCAATTCCTATTCTTGATAATTACTTGTGATTTCGTTATACTTCTTTCACTTAGGTATTATCTTTGTTAGATTATTATGTATTTCATCAAGTCAATTATCAAATGCACAAGAGACACAAAATTTAGGCTAGCAAGCCAGGGTCAAAACCTCTTCGTATTAGACAGAAAAACCGATAATAATTATTCTTATAGATTTTAAATTGACAAGTACCATGATGATGACATAGACCCTTGACACCAGTATGCCTCCAAGACCTTGTCACTACTCTTCTCGAATTCTCTAGTTGATCTCTCCTTTTTGCACTGCACTACACCAGCACTAGGAAACTCGATTCCTACTATGTCCTTTCTTTCAACCTTTATGTTGATCTGACCTTGGATTTCAAGAGACTCCTACATGGTCTCTTTCTTGCACACTTCAGATTTCTATAAGGCTTAAGATTATGCCTTATAAGTAGCCCGTCTTCCTTGTTGTAGATACTTTCGACCTTCCTGAGATAACTAGACTATAATTTCCTTTACATCTTGTACATAATTTCCTCCTTATACACTTCTTTTCCTCGGTCCAAGGGTATCCTCCCTTAGCCTCCTTTCAGCACGCCTTTGCTCTTAATTATAGGCCTAGACTGAATTGTAACATTCCTAAAGCAAACTTTGGCCTCTGCTATAATTACTGAGATAAGAGTGCAGACCTAGTCTGAATATGAGAGACTCTTATGCATTGTTGTATTGTCCTCTTCTTTGTTGTGTAACCCTTAACTCTTCGATCTATAACACTGAAACTTTCTCACTGTGATCCACACCTTATTATTGCAGATGTGTTCGAGTTGTTTGGTTTCATATGAGGCTAATGTCCTATATATTTATAGAGAGAATATTTTATCCTCTAGGCCAACATGACCTCTGGTTAGTAGGCTGACTTCAAGGAGCATATTTTAACCATAATATGTTTCGACTTCAAGGAGCACTTTGACAAGGTCTTGAGGCATACCTTAAATTACATCAATAATTGTCCTTTACAAGTGTAGCAAAACTTCATATACATCACTCTAAATTACATATTTATGACAAGATGAAAAACCCCTAAAGACATCAAGAAGATGTATTAGACCTATAATAAAAACTTATTTCTCAGGAAACCCATGAGTTAAGAATTTACAAAATACATTTTATTATATTTATCTTCTTCATTACAAAAATTCATAATTACAATTCATTATGAAGATTGAACCTTGTTACAATTTTCAACATTCCCTCTTAACTAGGGATCTATTCATAATGGTACATGGTCACTGACAAACTAAAGAATCTCATAAGAAGAATTCGATTGGTAATCACATCTGTATAGCATCATATCAATCAACATTTTCATAGTGAAAGGCCTTGACTAACAACTCCATCTCTCCATGAGATCTTTGAGCTCCAATGTTGGCAAGACCAATGATGAATAGACACCTACATCATTGTCTCTCTTGTATCATATCCCACTCGGGTTCACTTAGGATATGTCCACTAGGACTATTCTTATCTTGGATTCCTAGTCCTCAAATAATATTAGTCATTCCATGACTAATATTATCTTGGATTCCCTAATACATCCCCTAAAGGGTATCGGATGCCAGATGATTACTCAATCCTCCATTCTGTCTTCCTAGGCGAAGACCAAAATGACTGTGCCTATCTATCCCACTCAAATAGGGAGGACATATTCCACAAAGGAATGTATTCATTCTTATACAAGGAATGTACATAAGTTCCTTCAGGGCTTAGTAATTACCAAGTTTCTATTGGGAAAAATACTGAGAGGGGGGGGTGAATCAGTATTTATAGTACTAAAAATTTTTACTTTTTCTTTACTGAATTACAGATGCAACTTTAATGAACCCAACTCACGTATACACGCAGATAAATCAACAAAAACTTATGTATACTGAGATAAATTTATTGTTAGATAAACTTTTCAGAAACAATATTTATCTTAGCTTATCAGTTATGCATTAGATAGTTAAGTAGTAAATATGCGCAGTAAAAACAAAATAAATCATCACACAAGAGCATCACACATGAACACCAAGATTTAAGGTGGAAACCCAATTCGGGATAAAACCACCGTTGTTGTCGACTCTATCTTCAATATTTATTATATGGAAAACTGCTTACAATTTTCTATTGATGCAGACTTATATCAGTACGTAGGCATCTACCTGCAGAAGGATGCAATGTTCTCTTGTTCTCCAGATGCTACTGGAAGGGAGCTACAACCCCCTAATCTCGTTTACCAGTCACTACTAGAAGGGATCTTCATCCTCGTGATCAGAACACCAGCTTCTACTGGCAGGAAGCTTCGACTTCCACACTGAGGGCTTCTACCCTCAGAACCAATGCAGACCATGTTTCATTAATTTTCACACTTGATCCCACAGCTTCAACAAAACACATCATAAAGATCAACATCAATAAAATTTAACCCATTTCAACCAGGACAGTGAGATCACTATAACTAGAACACAGTAATAACCCCAGATTTCGGAATCAACATGAAGAAAAAATCTCAACCCTAATCATTTATTATCTTAACATGCATGCACTACTTCACTTTACTGAACCCACGTTTATACACACTTTACTTCACACCAACCTGCGTATAGATCTTAGAATACTTTTTTTTCAGAATATGGTCAGTCTTAGAACCAGATCTGAGGCTTTCAGTTAGATATCTTTTCAATATTGTAGAACCCTTAAGTAGTCAGTCATCATTAAACATATTTACTCACACATTGATCAGATTTGTACGTATTCAACTTAGCAGCATATACAGTATTCAAGCAACCCATATCTACATGAAGACTTGATTGACAGACATCAGAAATACAACAGCAGTAAACAGATAACCCCTGCAGTAAGCCTCAGAAAACCCTAACTTCCATACACGCTTTTTCTGAGACAAAGCCGTGTATATACACACTTTTATCGATATGAAATAGTGTATAGATCTTTAAATATTAACTTTGCAGAATGTTTCAGATCTATAGACTTACCCATATTTCTTCACTCCACTTCAGGAAACATGTGCCAAGTCACTGATCCAAAGATTTCATAATTAGATAATACAAGTACATATCCATTTCAGGTCAAGAGATCTTGATCCATCATTGTGTCCAAAGGTGCATCATAGATTTAGATCTACTATTAAAACAGAGTTCATCCCATGCAGATATACTTCAGAGAGAAGTATTCAATGACAACCCTTACACATGCACACCCTTGCACTATGATATTCTTCTCCTTATATAGATTTAGCCCTTACTAATACCATGAGTCAAAGCCACACAACTAACGATGGTAATATCGGACGGAATCATATAGACGACACAACACTCAATATTGTGGGCTAATACCATGGTAATGCCCCCTAGTATCATATTTTTAGAGTGCAAAATGCATAAACGACTTGGATCATTCTTATCTGTGTGTATACGCAACTTGGCCTGGTACTAACCCACGTATAGAACCTTCAGTATGAATATTAACCAATTTTTGCTGGATTTTACACATTTATTCTGATATACCTTCTAAAAACTACTGAGCTTCTCCAGAAGTCATATACTCCATTATTTTCCAAAGAGTTTCCATCAAGAACAACATATTAAGACATAAGAATCATATTTCCAACAATATCCCCCTTTGGAATTGATAGCAACCATGATGGAGTTTGATCACTACTTCAGAATACAAAGGGCAGATCAATACCAAAACAAGGTTTCTCTTTCCTTGTAGAAAGAAGAGCACTGTAGATCTGATGTGCACTGAAATTACCATGCTCCCCCCTAAGTTCATGTTGAATATTTAGACAAATTTTTCAATGAAGTACATGACTCTATAACTCAACAGAGTATGACCTTTACTATCACCAAGGACTCATATTTACATCAATGATCCAACCAAGTGGAATTAAATATTTCACTCAACTACCCAACCAAGTGGGTTTACAAAAAGGAACGAGTCCTTACATGATTGAATATAATAATTTTACATCATAGGTCTCAACATGAATTTTTCAACAAATTATAGATATGTCTGACCAAAAAAATCTCAAGAGAGATATCATAAATTAGAAACCAATCAGAATGCCAACAATGCATCCTTTTAAACAAGGCATATGCTCCCCCTAAGCTTGTGCATCCTGAACACCTTCAACAACCAATTCATCAACGCATCTTCATCATGGAGATCAATATCAAAGAAAGGTACAGTGAGATGAATATTGGAACAACACCAGAGATTACCCAATAGCACCATAGACTGTTCTGAAAGCTGACCCAGAGAATTTCTGTCAAAATCCATACACAATTTTGATGCACCGAAACTCGCATATATGTGTGACTCGCCTTTATGAAACCCACGTAGTGAATTTAATCTTCTGTAATTAAGAAAATTTGATAAGAGAGGTGGAAACAACTCCCAGATTCTGTCTGAGATATTCAAATGCTTCCTCGGGAAGAGGTTTAGTAAATATATCTTCAACTTGTTCTTTGGAGGGAATGTACTCCAATTTAGCCTTTTGTTCAAGCACTCGTTCACGTAGGAAGTGATACTTGATAGGAATGTGCTTGGTGTTGGAATTCATAACAAGTTTTTTTGAGATACTAATGACACTTGTATTATCACATAGAATGGAGATGGGAGGTGAACATTTGATTTGAATATCTTGTAATGTCTGCATCATCCAAAGAAGTTGTGTGCAACATGATGTGGTAGCCACATATTCTACTTCTACTGTAGATAAGGCAATGGAAATGTGTTTCTTGCTGAACCAAGATACTAATCAAGGCCCCATATAGAATGCACTACCACTAGTGCTTTTTCTATCATCAACATTTCGAGCCCAATTGACATCTGTGTATGCATGAAGAGTGAGATCAGCATTCTTTGGATGCCATAGACCAAATTCTTGAGTCCCTTGTAGATATTTGAGTATTCTTTTTACAGCCTAAAGGTGAGACTCTTTTGGATTAACTTGGAATCGTCCAACAATCCCAACATCATGCATAATTTTTGGTCTTGTTTCGGTTAGGTAAATCAAACTTCCAATCATAGATCTATACTCTAGTTGATTCACCATGGGAGAATCATCATGAGAACTGAGGTTACATCCAGTTTCCATTGGAGTACTCACAGGTTTGAACATAATTTGTTGCAACATCAACAGCAACAACAACATAATCTCCAATAGAAACAACACCAACTTCAACAACAACATTTACAATAGAGAAGCAACAACAAGCTTCTTAGTTGTAGGCATAACTTCAGGCAAAACAAATGCCTCAACTTCAAAAAATTATTAAGTTGAGTAATGAATCAAATACAAAACAATTTGTTGTTGAAAAAGCATTTATACAACAACATCATCCATCAAGTCAATGTCCAATTTATTAGTAGCAGCTTAAGACATGGTCAACACTTTCTGTTTCTTCACCTCAACATCTCTAGGTTGCTTCTCCACAAGTCTCTCACCCTTCATTGTTTGAGATCATATTTTTTATTTTTTATATAATTCTATGAATCTATTTTTTTGTATATTGCAACTACTGAGATCATCTTTTTAAATTTTTTATAATGCTATGAATATAATTTTCTATATGTTGCAGAATATGATGGAGATTAATATGGGAAACAAGTTTCTATTGATGGTGTTCCTGTTAATTTTTAGGTTGTTGAAATAGAGTTTTGAGAACAAGGTACAAATGGACAACATATATTTTACCAGTTAATTCATCAGGTGAGACATATGGATAATAGAATAAAAGGTTACTTGATGAAAAGATGCAAACTATATTTCTTTGCTTACTTGTCCATTTTTCTAAGCTTGTTGAGGCCCACTTCTTAACCAAATCCTCTTAAAAAATCATGTAATTGTTTACTTCACAACTTGAATTCTATTTTAATTGGCTGGAACTTAGTGGGAATAATGGTTAAGAACATGTCTTTCTTACTAAAGAGTTACAAGCTTAAATCCAAAGGGGGTAGGGTATCTACAACTCTATAGACATGAGTAGTCAAATAATTTCATGGAGGGGTCACTTCTTGAGGTATCTATTGCATTGTAAATATAAAAAACCAGTCTGTCAGTTCAGAGTCAACTATATTTATTGTTAGGAAACTTTGTTGTTCTTACATTCACTAGCAGTTTTTGTGTTGCTCAGCCAATTGAGGGACTGCTGAAACAAGAAAACAATTTGTGCGTCTAGATAGTTAGAATGATCTAAATCTGCTAGTTTTTTTGTTGATTCTTATCATGGGTATTTTATGTTCCCATCAATCCTACATGATTTTTATATTTCATATCATTTCAAAGCCTCTGGAAATTTGGACTTCGGGTTGATTATCTTAAACATGATCTTTATCTACAAGTTTCTTTTTTTTATTCTTATTATGGGTGTTTTCTCTTCGTGTTATCTTTGTATGGTTTGGTGCAAGCCTCAGAAAATGTAGGATTCCTAATCAATCTGTATTGTTTAATATCTCAAGCATGATCTTAATTTGTTGGTTCCTCTTGTTCTCTCTTATTATATGGGAGTATTTTATTTTTTCAGCTCTACATAGTTGCGTATTGTGCCACCGATGTCTCATAAATTATGGAACTTTTTCCATGATTTCAGTGGCCATTTGACTGCACCAAGTATTTTATTGTGTAATTTAACAATAGTATTTCTTTCTATGCAGGTTAAGACAAAAGAAGAGGTTGTAAAGGCTATTAAAACTTACCTAGGGCCCAAAGAGGGTTTCTTATGCTTCATTGAATTAAGCAAGATATTTTACCGGTTGAAATGTTAACATAATTGCATGTGAAAGAGTATGAAAAACCACATGTGAATACTTTAAATGGGAGGAAACATAAAGGAAACCATCAAATCAAAGAACACACACAAGTTGATAATGGAGTTCACCCAGTGTGGGTTACATCTTCGGGCCCAATGTCAAGAGTGGGGAGGTTGCTTCATTAGTTGCAGCAAGATGTGATGAATAAAGTATGTGTTCTTTGTCAATACAAGGAAGAACTCCCTCAACTAGAGTGGCATGTCTCTCCACAAGACACTCTTCTATAAGAAACCTGACTCACAAAATATCTCCTTCAGCATGAAAAAATATCAAACTCTTACATCAAGTGGCTTACAAGGATCCTCCAACGAAATGGAAAACAAGGATCTCAACATCAAATCATTATCTCGGAAAAAATCAAAAGAAGGCATGGCATCAATGCATATTATACCTCCACTTCTGGGGATGGCCTAAAAATACACACCTCTAATAAAGAAACAAACTACATGGTTGAATTATTGGTGAAAAATCATGAAATTTGAGTATAAACTCAACCCCTTTCTGTCACAGTCAAATCTACGCTCCATGAGAATCTCAAAGATTCCTCAAAGATTCTCTTTTGTAGACTGACTAAAATTTGGATGCTAAGATGAATAATGGATCACACCATCATGTTCCTTGAAAAAAAAATAAGTCAAATGAGTATAAATTTGGCCTAGTTCTGAAACTATCATTTTTGGGCATCAAGGTTCCACTTTCATGATTTCGCCGTCAACAGCCTATTGCAAGAAATCCTGTTGCTCCAATCATAAAATCATCTGCACCATCAGACACCTGGTGAAATTTTGATCCATTTGAGTGTAAAATTGGCATATTTTTGACACCTTCTAAATTTGGCCCCCAAGGAATCTTAAAGATTCCTCACATATTCCATGTGTCAAGGTTCCACTGGTCAGTGTTCCATCGGTTCAAGGTTCCACTTGTGTGTCATGATTCCACTACTATTTGGTGTCCGCTCGGCCTCCGAGTTCTTTCGTTCCCCAAGAAAATGACAGAAACTCAGTTTATATAAAAATATAGGCATGAGCCCCAAGAGAGCCCAGCTAGCGGTTTGGTTGGAAGTCCACAATTAAAAATTTTGAATGGGATGATCGAGAGTTCCAACCCCGTCAACCCCTTATTTGACTTGTCACATTTTTTTTTTTCGTTGGGAGGTTGTGTTTGGGCTACCAATTGGCGGTCCAATTCAAACCTCGACGACCCATTATAATGTGGTCATTACAAATATATAGGGTGGTGGATCTGCCATTTTGGTGGCCCACCCAAAATTTTAATTACAATGTGGTAACTATGGGGGTTGCGAGGTTGGGGGCCTGCCTCTCCACTTTTTTTTTAATTAATTTTTTTTACTTTAAAAAAATTATGTAACTTTGCCCTGATGGATGGATGATCTAATGCATATCAACTTCAACAGGCACTACTCGAGGAGTCTCTCAAACAACTCTAAATTCAAATGGTGTGGACATTAGACATGCATGAAGGTGATCGTGGAAATTTGGCCTTTGAAATTTCACTAATTTAAAAAATTTTAATAAACAATGATGGATGAAGCTTAAAGAAAAAGTCAAAATCTACAATATCATTTTAATTATAAAAATTTATAAGTAGATTTGAAGCAATTTATACAATATGAGCCCTCTAATAAATTTAAAAAGCATTGAATTTGATGAGATCTATCCAAAATATCAGTGTGATACTTAAAAAACATAGAACTACAATTGCAATAAATGCTTTTAATGATATCTATACTATGAAAAATCATAGATTTTACAAATAAAAATTAGACTACAATTGATCTACTTGTAAAACAAGGTAAATGTGATAAAAAAAACTAGTTATAAAGATTCAAGAAGAGAACAAGATGAGAATAAGATCTAACACAATACTTTTAACTAGTGAAAAATATGATCTTTCTTTACTAAAACTTTAAAAAAAAATTGTGGCAATCAAAATAACATTTTCCTTATTGAATTCACAACAAGATTACATCAATACTACTACCCTTGAATTTGGAGAGATGTAGGGTGATGTTGTGGAGATTTCCTTTCTTCCTCAATACATCACCAATTATTCCAACATTATTCGACATGGCTTTGATATCATGTTGAAAAAGTTTCCTCACATAGAATTTTATTAAATAAAGAAAAAATGGTTGCAAATAGAATAAAAGGATAAAATCCTATGAACCTTACATGAAAATAGAGCTAGTTTACATAGCCAAACTCTAAGTTAAATTCTAGGAGAACAACCAATCGTTTAATCTAATGGGTGTGATGAGTGTCCTTTATATATTAATCTATACATCATCTCAACAAAGTGAAAAAAAATGTCAAATTAAACTAAAACCTAAAGCAAGTAATCTAGACTTTTAGAACTTTAGGATTATGCGATTAATAGATTAACCCTTCCCTTTGTAATCCCTTAATGAGAAAAATATGCTTGAGGATGGATCAATAGAGCCTTCTCAGTACTTCCTCATAAGGAAGATACTAGTATGCTCATGGAAGGATAAATCAATTCTTCCTCACACTCCTCAATAATGAATATTATTCCTCAAAAAGGGTTGTCTAACACTTCCATTGGATCCTCTATGACACAATTCCATGCATGAGGAAGGGCTGGTTGACTCCTCCTTAAACTCTCCACCAATGAAATGACTAATGCTTTAAAAAGGGTCAGTAGACCCTTTCTAATGCTCACTCATGATGAAAATAATAGGATCAATAAAATGTTGGTCAATCCTTCCTTGAGTTCCCCATTAGTGTGAATATTATGCATAAAAAAGGGTCTGAAAACCATTCCATATAATCTTCTATGACATCAATATTATGCTTAAGGTCTAATCGAATCCTCGCATGGGTCTACCTTAATGAAAATACTATACTTGAGGAAGAGTTAATTGAATACTCTTAGTGCTTTGACATAATGAAAATACTCTTGTCAAGGACCTAGGATGTTTGTTAGAAAGAATATTATCCCCTAGACAATATTTCCTTATGATCCCTTAGATGAGAATTTGACACATGACAAAGGGTTATTAGCTAACACATCCTCATGCATCCTCTCATTGTAATTACTATGCTTGAGGAAGGGTCAATTAACCCTTCTAATGGATATCCTATGACATGAATCCCATCCTTGAGAAAAGTTTGGTCACCTGATCTCTATGCTCCCCCTTCAACAAAATATAATAATGAATCTTTCTGATGTTTATAGAAACTTAAGAATAAGAGAACATATTCCTATAATGACTGTTTAAGCTTGAAGAAGCATTAGGAGGTTTTTAACGTCAAAAATAGACCTCAAAACACATTTTTTTCCATGTATTCTCAATTTGTTTTGTGTTTGTTTGCTCAAAAATATTTAAAGTGGGCGTTCTTGGGATACATTTGACATTTGACTAAACCTATAAGAAGATAAGTTGAAAATATAATTAAAAAAAGTAGTTTTCTATTTTTTTCCTTCAAAATCTCATAGCTCTTAGTTTATTTTTTTCTTTACGAGACATGTTTTAAATATCAAAACTCCCCCAATT
Source organism: Pinus albicaulis (assembly GCA_034641835.2). Taxonomy (NCBI): domain Eukaryota; kingdom Viridiplantae; phylum Streptophyta; class Pinopsida; order Pinales; family Pinaceae; genus Pinus; species Pinus albicaulis. The sequence goes on from CM076579.1 coordinate 1,207,174,379, forward strand.
GAAGGTAATGGGTCTCCTATTATATCCATATAAGCTTCAAGAATAAGGGAACATATGAATTGTTATGTATTGTATATTATTTATATCATCTTCATTATCATTAATGGTTGCTAATGGCGATGACCATAGACTATAGCAATCAATTTGAGAATTACCTTCACATTTGCTATACTTATAAATATTTACATATATGCTAATATCTATATATATATATATATATATATATAATTGCTAAGGCAGCTATTGAATTAGTAAAAAAAAAAAGACAAAAAGAAAAAACTTTTTTAATTGTTTATTCCCCTAAAACTAATTCTCTAGTAAGAAGTTTTTTTAACAAAATTATATATATTAATAAGTATATGTACATATAATATATTACCTCTTACTAATTGCACAATATTATTAACTAATATATATGGAATATTGTTTATAAACTTAGTTACTCATATATCTTAAGAAATTTTTTTAACAACATTATATATATTAATAGGTATATATACATATAATATATTACGTCTTACTAATTACACAATATTATTAGCTAATATATATGGAATATTGCCAATATGCTTAATTACTAAAATAGTATTACAATTGATAGTTATTCACATTAACTTACTTTTCAAAAAATCTAAATTTTAATTATAGTTATAGTAATTATGAGTAAATAATTAATCATATAAAATTTAACTATTTATTAAGCACTAAACTCCCTTACAACACTTATTAAAATTATGTATTATAACTAACTATTTATTAATACAATTATTAGTCATTCCTGCATAATAATTTTAATTCTCCATTTCATTTTATTTAGGATTTCAGCATTCATTATATTATTGAAATTATAATACTCAATTCATTATTTATTAATATACAATATAATCATTATTTTTGGATCTTTTGGTTTGATTTGGAAATGGAGATAGGTGGAATAAAATCTAGTTAACACAGCCAAGACCAAGGGTAACGGAAAAAATAAAGAAACGCAGTTAACTCTAACATAAAATATACATTTTGCTATTTTCTTTTAAATTTAGTTTCCATCCTTTTTTTACGTACGGAGGCACATTTACCATCCACATTAAACACTTAAACTTTCATGCTGGAAGCTTAAACAAAACTTATAAAACCAATTGTCCACCGCTCAGATTTCACGTTTTAATTTTTTGGTACTTGTCTTCATCTTTCCTCTCCTAAATCCTGATTTTCTGATATTCGTTTCTTATATTCGTACACACGTCTATTAATATAGGTTCCTTAAAGGGAGGTCGATACATGACGTCGTTGTTATCAATCAGGAAGCAATGCACTCGATTCATGAACATGATAAGGAGGCTCTTATCATGAAGATTGATTTACACATGGCATATGATACTATGGACTAGTCAAACTTGCTCTTCTCAAGGTGGGCTTTTCTATGGTTTCTATTCAATGGATTATGGCATGTATAAGCTCTGTCAAATATACAATCCTTATCAACGACATGCCAACTGATTTCTTCATGGCTAGAAGGGGCCTTGGACAGGGATGCACACTGTCTCCACTCATCTTTATACTCATTATCGACAGTTTCAGTAACCTCATGAAGATGGGAAAAAATTCAGGGTATCTTGAGGGCCTCTCCTTCTCGCCTATGGTATGCATTACTCACTCTATCTTTGTGGATGATTTGCTGGTTTTTGGGAATATTATTAGGAACCAATAGTTTTATTTGCACTTTATACTCACCTGTTTTGGAGCTGCCACTCGACTGTGCATCAATAGAGGGAAATCCATCCTTTTATATGACATGTGGGATATGGATGAAATTATCTTCATTTCTAGTTTCTTAGGAGTTCAAACGAGTCATCTTATGTAGGGCTTCACCTACCTCGGGTTTAGACTAAAACCATGTGCTTATTGAAATAGGGACTGGCTTTGGCTGATCGACAAATTCAGGAATTAAATTATGAGATGGACAAACAAGTGGCTTACACTTGGGGGTTGATATATACTGGTTCAAGCAGTTTTATCTCAACTTATGGTGTATTGTCCTCATTTGTTTTATCTTATGGATTTCATTGTTGGGAAATTAAATGCCATTATATCCCAATTTATATGGGCTGGTGCAACTGGCCGCAAGAAAATTCACTTATGTAAATTATCTCATATCACGATGCCAAAGAGATATGGAGGTTGGGGCTTATTAGAATTACGAGTATTCTCCAATGCATTGCTCACTAAATACTTGTGACATGTTTTAAATGGCCATGGGGCCTGGTCTATGATAATTTTCCATAAGTACATACAGGGTGAACCCCTCCTCACACTGTATCGCGGTAACATCTGACCTACAAATTACGCTTCGATGA